>JAURVB010015063.1:0-54301 GCA_033002965.1 Piper betle
TGTTCGAACCCGCCCCCGGCCACCGGCCCCTCCCAACCTGCCGCCCTCGTCGCTCCCCGCCCCCGCCTCCCTCACCCCCTACCCCCGCCCCGCTGTATCCGGCCCCCTGCCCCTTTGCTTTCCCTCCCCCTTTGCTTTCCCTCCCTGCCCCTGCCTTCCCTCACCTACTCCGTGCCTCCCCTCCCTCCCCTATCTCCCCACATCGGCCGCACCCCACCCCCGCCCTCGCCGCCGTCTGCCGCCCTCGTCGGCCCCTACCCCCGCCCCGCCGTCTCCCGCCTTCCCTCCCCTGCCCCGTGCCGCCCCTCCCTCCCCTGTATCCCCACACGGGCCGCACCCCACCCCCGCCCCTGCCGCCGTCTGTTGCCCCCGTCGGCCCCTACCCCGCCCCGCCGTCTCCCGCCCCCTGCCCCCTGCCTTCCCTCTCCTACCCCCCCACCCCCTCGCCGCCCCCCGGCCCCCACCCCCGCCCCTGCCACCCCCCTTCCCACACCTGCCACCCCTGCCACCCCTCCTTCCCCTGCCCCTCCCAAACTTGTTGTACCCCCCACTGCACCTTGCCCCGCCCCTTGCTGCCCTGCGCCCCCATTCAGCTGTGGCCCCCCTTGCCGCACGTCCGACGACCTCAGTCGCGGCCCCGCAATCACCCACCGTCGTCGTCCCGACTCGAGTCAAAAAATTTACTCGGTCGCGCGTGAGTGTTCTAGTTTTAAACCTTAAATTTATTTTTTTTAACGGGCTTCTGTGGCATATATTTATATTTGACACTAAATTTATATTTTTCATGTCACATTGAGTTGAGGTCGCAAAAAATACATCTTTTGGAATACGAAAATCAGGTTAGAGTTAAGCCTTTAAAGATACTTTGACTTAACTGAAGCAAGTTTACTGCATTTATTTTAATTGAAAATATTCTTAGTTTTTATAAATTTTATATTTTTTTAAGAATGGACAAGCTTCAAGATAAAGCATACGAGGAAGAAGAAATAGGCAAAAATATTACAACAATTTATCCTATTGTAGAAGATGAGTTCAAACCGAAGGTTGGAATGCAATTTGATTGTTTGGACGATGCACTCAATTTATATAGCAGTTATTAAAAAATGGTCGGTTTTGGTATACATAAACATAGTACAAATTATCATAGGAGAACAAAAGAGTTATGGTCGCAAGTATTCGTGTGTTCTAAAGAAGATCATTTCAAAGAAGATGAGCGAAAAAGAAATACCTGACAAAGGAAAAAGAGAACTCATCCTATAATAAGAGAAGGTTGTCAAGCATGCATTAGGGTAACTAAGAATAAAAAGGGCACAAGGAATGTCATGTATTTCGAAGAAGGACATAGTCATGCACTCCTTACACCATCAAAAATTCAATTTCTCAGGTCACATAGGCATGTTACAAGTGTGGACCGAAATTTGATTGACCAATTCGGAGAGGCTAACATAAAAACTTCTCAACTAATGTCTGTGCTAGAAATTAAAGCAGGTGGGGCAGAAAATATTGGTTGTACAGAGAAAGATATTAGAAATGTGCAGACAAAATATAAAAAAGAGATAAAGGAAATTGATGCCCAATTATTGATGGAACATTTCGAGGAATTGAAAGAGATGAATGACTCCTTTTTTATTGCTATGAAGTAGATGATGAGGGAAGATTAAAGCATTGTTTTTGGGCGGATGGAATTGCAAGAAAAAATTATCAGCTTTTCTCAGATGTGATCATTTTTTATACAACATATAATACAAATAAATATTCACTTGTTTTTACCCCATTCACCGGCGTAAACCATCACAGGCAAACAATTACATTTGGATGTGCATTTTTGTGTAATGAGAAGACAGAATCCTTTGTGTGGCTTTTTGAAACATTTTAAAAAAGCATGGATGGAAGGCATCCCGGGGCAATTGTTACTGACTAAGATCCGACAATGGATAAAGCAATTAAATTGATATTTCCTTCAACATATCATCGTCTTTACATTTGGCATATCCTTAAGAAGGAGACTGAAAAATTAGGTGCAATTGCTCACAGGAAGGAGTTTTATGAGCCATTTCACAATTTAATTTATGGGGCGAAAAACGAAGAAATATTTGAATCACAATGAATTGAACTAATGAAAGACAATTGCGTAGAGGGAAATGAGTAGTTGAAATCCATATATGCAATTCGTCATGCTTGGGTGCCTGTGTATAGCAAAGGTATATTTTTAGCTGGTATAAGAAGTTCACAACGAAGTAAATCTCAAAACTCATTTTACTCAAAGTATGTGAACAAAAAAAATAGCCTCATAGAGTTTATACATAGATATGAGAGAGCTATCAAAAGACAGAGATTGAACGAGGCAAAAGAAGCATATAAAAATTCATATAAAAGCCCTAAATTGGTCACCCTATTCAATATGGAATGTACGATGGCAAAGGTTTATACTCGAAAAGTATTTTATAAGTTTCAAGAAGAACTACAATATAGTATGGTTTGTTGCTCATCTCATAAGAAATTAGATGGGGAGGATGTTGAACAGTATGATGTAACATGTTGTAGAAATAATAAAGGCTTGGTTGCACATGTTACTTACAAAGGAGCTAATAGGAGATGCACATGTAGTTGTCAGCTTTTAGAAAGTGAAGGTTTTCCATGTAGACATTTGCTATATATACTTAGATTGAATGAGGGGGATATTTTTCTTGAAATGTATATCCTGAAGAGATGGACAATTGACATAGCAAAGGAAGTTGTTTATGATAGTGAGGGAGTGGAGCTTCATGGTGATTGTCAGAAAACGTTATTCTCAAATTGGGGGAATTGCACTGTATATTTAATCGATGGGCCAAAAAGGCATATTCATCATCTAAAAAGTTTGAACTTGCCAAACAAAAATTGTTGGAGATAGAAAAATTGGTAGAAGATGTGGTAGATGATCGGCATCATGGAATACAACTATATCATGGAATACAAGTCCATCCACATACACAATCAAAGACAAAAGGAAGTGGTAAAAGATGGAAGAGTGGTAAAGAACTTGCAGTGGACCCTTTGGGAAAAGATAGGCTATGCCATGGGTGTAATCCACGGGGAGTTGGGCATGATAAACGCACTTGCCCTGCAATTGTATCACGGTAATGTTGCCTAATCAACCCTTCTTTTGATATTTGTTATAAACTGATTGCATTGATACAAAAATATTATAAACTCTCCACATATCATTTTGAATTTTTTAAGCTTTAAATCTCAATCTTCTCATATTTTTTCCCTTATTTTTGTCACAATTCATTTTGCATTGGCCGTGCAATTCCGGTTGACTCATACACAAGTATGCTATGATCTAAATGTCTTGATACAAAATGTGTGTTTATCCTTCAAAACTGAAGCATGCAATCTCCAACTACATCCACTTGTAGCACATTCCACCATGTATCTATGAGCTTAATTTTTTTTCTCTTCAAATCAAACATTTTTTATTACAAATTCCTCTATAGTTTTTCTCAGCTCAACACTTGAAGGAAACTCCATTCCTATCAATAATGTATGTTCATCTAGGTCTTCTTCTTGAAAATGTTCATTATCATCACTGTCAGAACAATAATCAGACCCCTTCCCTATATCTGACTATATATCCACATCCATGTCACTTGTCTCATCAGTCTGCTACTTTCTGACCTCATTATCCATAACTACATGTACATTTTCAAAATCACTATCCCATGAAGAGCCATCGCAATCACCAAAGCCTCCATCATCTTCCTTGGCACCTTCATCATCACTATTTATTTCAATCTCTTCACTTGTAGGGGAGGGAAATGAAAAAAGACAGAGAAGAATAAAAGTTAGAGTAGGCAAATATCAAGTCATCAAAAGTACTTGCTATATATAATGAAAAAATAAGTTCATATCACTAAATATTTCGAATGCATAGTGCCAATTTCTCCCTATTATAGATATATCTAATTTTCACTCCACTCTAAATAGTTCAAAGAAATTAGTGGAGTTCCAAAAGTTCATGATAACAATAAGATTATGTGATAAAAGTTCCACTTTAATTGATAGAGGCATTTCAATGAACATTTACCTTGCACATGCCAAGGCTCAGCGCTGAATTTGCACCACCAAAGCCTCCACATTTGCCATCTTCTGCATTGGAATGATCCTTTAGTAAGGACCCGGTAGTAGTGATGGTTGGGGTAGCCCTATCAATGACATGGAACTGCTCTACCCAATCGTGCTTCTCTCGAGGGACCTATAACTGTTTCCTCTCCATCATCTCCAGTCTCTCTATGTCGTCAATGGTTACATTAGATACTATCATAGTGGGGAGAGGGCATCATGTAGATGGTATTGCCCCGTCGTCGAAGGAGAGCAGCATTGAAGCACAGTGGCTGGCCAATGAAGATTTGAGAAGAAGACCTGGTGGTGGCTTGGGAAGAACGGTGGGTGAAATAAAAATTTAGGTTTTGAGGTGGATAAGTAATGTCACATCAATTTGACATGCCATCAAGTAACAAAAGTAAAAGTAATTTAATAGAGTTAGATAGCAAGGGTGTTAAGTGATGACTTTTGAAAGAGAAGGTAGTTAAGTGATGTTTTTGGTTGGTTAAAGGGTGTCAAGTGATATTTTCCCTATAAAATATTATTGTGTGATAACAATATAAATAGAAATATATATCATTAATCTATCTTTCATGTAAAATTATATCAAAATTTTAATTATAAATTAAAATTTAGTAAAAATTATACGAAAAATATATATTATTAAATACGAATCAAACTAGCTCAGACTAGACTCGAAATGGAATCGATTTGAGTACTTACTATCTCGACTCAAACTTGAAATCAAATGAAGAGTAAAACTTGACTCAACTAGCCTGACGAGTACCCCTAGATGTGTCCTTTAGGTGAAAATTACTAACTTTGGCCAATTTTTTCACCAAAGGAATAATAGGACATATAGTTGCCTTCTTTTGTGTTTATTTATTGTCAAAATATAAAGTGACAACAATAATGAATAAAAAAGATGTTTGGTAAAATGTTGTCCGGTTCTTTGTGTGCAAATAAAAATAATAGAACATCCAAAAATAATATTTAAAAAATGAAAATACATATCAATTAGTTGTGACATCGTTTCATTCTTATCTAACATTATAATAAGGTTTTACTTTTTAATGATGTTAAATAGCATAGTCATGCTTTTAAATAGCATATCAATTAGTTTTACTTTTTAATTATCTTTAGAATTTGGATTTTGAGTGGAGTTGATAGTCGTCGAGCAAACAGATGCTCATTTTGTTCTTGGCCGAGAGAAAATTCGACAAGGAGACACAAGTCAAAATACTAAGTTCAAGTAGAGATTTTAAAAAAGTTGAACAACAAGCATAGTGTGCTCAATTGAGCAAGGAACACACTCTAGTCATACTTCAACCTTCAATAAATCCGTTTCCATAGGGGCGGGGGGAACTTCACAAACAAGGAAAAACTCTTCTTTTTTTTTGCCTTTTTTTGAGAGCTTAGCAGAGCCCATCGACATGATTCATGAAAGTTGTCTGTAAATGTTTTTCATTCTCTGCATCGATGTTACTAATGATAAGATACTGGCCCATGTTCAATACTACGAGGTTAGTAACCTTCCTACATGACAGGATCTTTTATTACTTCTAGGCATGCTTTTTGTCGATTACAAGGTAGTACTTTTTCGTTGCAATAAGGTTTTCTCATGTAAATCAATGAAAAAATGTGCAATTGGAAGAGGATGCTCTTACAGGAACAGCATCTAAATGAAGTGCACAAAGAAGTAAGAACAGTTGCTGGGGAGTTGGGAAAGGATATTAAAGGACGGGAATGTACATATGAACTTCCCATTTCCTTTCTTTCTGACCACAGATCATAGAAGTAAATAACAGCAGGGATCAGAATAGACACTTCTTGGTTCTGTACTGCATAAAATGAGAACAGATACACTACCAGCAAAGAGGAAAGACATTACATATCAACAGTTTCAAAAAAATCGAGATCTAGTGATATAACCCAAGGTCTTCCAAAAGTAAAAGTCTTCTTTTTTCTGAAAATCCAAGCAAGAAATTCCAGTGCTTTTTGAGTTTCTTTAATCATCTAGGTAATCATGGCCAACCAAACAGAAAATCCCAGATGCCAAAATTCTCTTTTCCAGAGGTTGGAAGTTCACCATCCAAATCCACCAAACTAAGCCAAAGCATCAAGTAAGTTCTCCATTACATCCTAAAAGTTGTGTCGCAAGAATAAGTGTTGTTGGGGAGAAGCAGGAGCAATCTCTTCTTCCAAGCATCTCAAACCATCAATTCCACTGCCTACACTTCTTGCCTCCATGAGCTTTGGATCGGCATCTGCATCAGACACCGATGACTTTCTTCTTTGTGATGAGGTAACGCTGGGAAAAGTTATCCAAGAAGGAGCTCTGAACTCAAACCTCTGATCCTCCATCTCCAATGCCTCAGTCTCTGATCCAGATCGGTTTGAAGACCTGTGAGAGGGCTTTTTGTGCAGTCTACTGCTGCCAAGAACAACTTCGGTTGGAAGGATTGGTTGTTCACAACATGGACTACCCATCAACAGAGCAAGAGCTTGCTCCAAAGCTGTGGTCACTTTCTCCATAGAAGGCCTCTCCTTGCCTCTCATCCTAACACATTTACATGCCACAGTGGCTATCCTCTTCAATGCCTCCAAATCTGAAGGTGGTTTCAATACTGGATCCAAGATGGTTGCTATGTCACCAGCTTTGATAAGTGGAACTGCCCATTCCACAATGTTCCCTTCTTCAAACTGCATGTCAATGGCCTTTCTTCCACTTAAAATCTCTAGTAGAAGCACACCAAAGCTGTAAACATCAGACTTTGTTGTAAGATAGTGAAGTCTGTAATATTCAGGATCAAGGTACCCCAAAGTCCCAGCTGGTAGCTCTGACAATGGAGAGTTGCTATCAGCAGGACCCAACAGCGACAGACCAAAATCTGCAACTCTAGCATTGTGTTCTTCATCTATTAGTATATTTGAAGACTTGATATCTCTGTGGATGACTGGTGGGCAAGCATAACCATGCAAGTATTCAATCCCACGAGCTGCTTGGACAGCTATGGTAACTCTTCTGACCCAATCCAATTGCTCTTTCTGGCTTGGATTTTTTCCATGGAGATGCTGGTGTAAAGACCCATGAGCCATGAACTCATAAACTAGAAGCCTTTCTCCTCCTTCCTCACAATAACCAAGTAAATTCAGCAAGTGGGCATGGTTCAACCTGGAGAGAAGGTCAAGTTCTGTATGAAACTCCTTGGAGTTCTTCATATCAGAAGTTATAATGGCCCTTTTGACAGCAACTACAGCGCCATCCTTCAAGACCCCTTTGAACACACATGAAAAGCTGCCCCTCCCTACCTGTGATTCTTCACAAAACCCACCAGTGGCCTTCTCTAGATCTTCGTAAGTAAAAGTACGAGCCCTGCGGATCTTCAACTCTTCTAGATCAGGTTGCACTTTCACGGATTCCCTGCAGAAAGACAGGCTCTTCTTGGCCTTTGCATCACTTGTCGAACAATGACATTTCTTCAGTTTACAACGAACACAGTAGCAAACAACCGAAACAACAAAACCCACCAATAAGACACCAAACACAATCTCAGCAACAAATAATGGCATCTGCAGTGCAGCAAACCTTTTGGTCTTTTTTCCAGCTACATAAGAACAATTGGAAGAGCAATTGGGAGAATCACATAAAGAGCAACTGAACTCACATTTCCGGTCAGCATTTTGGGTGCATGGACTGGTTTCATACATACCAACAGGGCATCCAACACTACACGGCACACAAAGTTTAGAATTTGGTGCTTTACATAAACTGATGTCCGAACTTTGTTGGGTATATTCATAAGAATTACCTCCACAAGGAGCCCTAACACAAACACCTGGCAACACTGCCATGGGAAGAGAGGAAGGGAAGTTCGAGCCCCAACAAACAGGCCTTGGTGACTTGTCTGCTATAACTCCACAAGTGAAATAGTCACCAGCAGCAATGGCGAAGAACTTCACATTCTCAGGAGCTGGGGTGCTGTTTTCAAGCCTGAAACCCCAGCAAACCACTCTGTGACCAACTCTCTTTATGCCACAAGCATGAAACCTTCCACCCACAACCGAGTTCATTGGATTTGAAGGAGACAAGTCCACACTCTCTCCCAAATTATCGGTTTCCACTTCCAAACTCAAGCTCCTGCCCCAGCACTCCACTCTGGAAGCATCATCCTCTAGCACACCACAAACATGAAATCCACCAGCAGAGATCATCTGAAACTTGGAGTCCCTGGGAGTCAGTTGAATGACTCCACTCCCAGTTTCATCACCCCAACAAAATGCAGTTTTGTTTTCAGCAAACAGACCACAATTGAAACCAGATCCAGCAGTGATAGACTCGATCGTACCTTGGAACGTATGAGAAGCAGTCATATTGTAGCCCCAGCAATCTACAACAGAAATAATGGAAGAGCTTCCCTTCATTGATCTTCTCAAACCACAAAGGTGGTGATCCCCAGCACTCAAGTCAGCGTAGGAAGCATCTTGGGGCATTGGTTGAGGAGGACCCATTTGGATGTAAATATTGTTACCCCAACAAAAAGGTTGGCTTGAACTCAATAAGAGGCCACACACAAATCCCTCACCGGCAGTGAGACCCTGGAACTCATACCTAAACGGGGCTCCATAGACTATGGAAGTATCAGCACCATAGCAGCTAACATGGTGTGTGGCATCTGTGTCTATGCCACAAAACACAGGTCCATTTTCCCCATAGGAAACAGCAATGGAGGACATTGACCCCAAAGCAGAGACCTTAATTGGGCAGTAACACAGAAGCATCATGCAGATGAGAACTTGGGGAAGAAGGACAAGAGATTTTCCCACGCTCATCTCCGCCAAGCCTTTCTTTCTTAAATCATGTCAATCCCCAGCAATGTGATTTGAAAAACAAATCTAGCTTGGTTGCCATGCCACACAGTCAGCAATTTTACACAGTTTAGCAAACTCACTACATCACTGATGTAAATCACTTGAATAGCAGAAACCAAAAACCCACTAACTTTGAAGCTTCAGAAGAAGATGAGGAAGAAACATTACCCAAAAGCTCTGCCACTGGAAAAGTGTGGGAGGGGAGCAAGGAAACACAAACACAACCGGCCTTAACAGATAACCTACACTGATCCATGTCCCATCTCCATCAAACCAGCCACCAAAAAAACTCTTGATTTTTTTCACAACCCAGAAGCTAAAACCTGCATTATTCCACCGCTGCCTTCTCGACGACCCAGTTGGGAACAAGGAATCAACCTATTCAAGCCCAAACCCGATGAAAGAGCTCCGTGACCTTCTGCTGGTGAAAGGAAAGCACCGGGCCTACAAGCGATGCTTAAGCATGGGAGACGATGAGACAGCATTGAATCGCATTAAATTCCTGCTCTGCTTGGCTGCAAAGTGTAGGTGGAACCTCTGCGTGAGAATTTAATGCAGTACCTCTTGCTCTCGCACACATGAAAATTTCCATGTCTGCTCCAAAATCCACGCCGCTTATTCTAATCTCCTCCCCATTTGTCTAATCACACCATTCTTAAGTCATCTTTGCTTGGAAGTGAAATCTGGATTACGAGAGCTTTGATATATGTTACGATCAGGGTGATGTATAATACTACTGTATAAATTCTGTGGTTACATACCGGCATTGTAAAGTCAATACGTTATCTACACAAAGTCAATGAGATGGCGAAGAGTGTTTCATGGGATGCGGACAGCCTGCTAAACAAACCATGCCACTGTTTTGCCGTTTCTGTGAGCTGACGAAAAGTTTGTTGTCATGATTCGAACATGAAAATTATGTTTTAGGAAGACGATGATGTCCCTTAGATTTTTTTTTCGTTTGCTTTTTTAGCGTGAGCTTGGTGTAGAGATTTTTAGTGTGGAGGTGGGCCTCCTCCCTCTTTGCGGTACGTGTAGGCCCCCACCCGAATTAGGACACACTATAAGATTTTCCTCTTATTCGGTTGTATAAAACCTTTAAATCCGCTTAAAGTTTTGTACTCGGTACATACAACTAAGAGCGTAGGCATTATTACTTTATGAGATATTTTCTAACCTTAATTTCACTTAATAAAATAAAAGATTTATAAACAATCAATTTCATTAAATACTTACTACGTTGTGGACATGCAAACCTTACAGCTAAGTCTCTCACAATAAAAAAACTTTGCAAGCAATAAGCAATACTCATTCACAAAGTCTTCACCACCACAACCTAGGATAAACTTGTTTACATGCAATTCAAATCACCAACATGGAATAAGAATAGCAAACATGTTGTGTATCAAAAAGTCCCTCTTAATCCAAGTACACAACTACCAATGTAACACCCAGTTTTGGCTCAATCGTGAACCGACTGGGAAATGTTATCAGCGACCGAACCGTTCGCTAATTTACAGGGTTCGGTTAAGCCAACCCAGATCTGCCCTTTGTGTCTTAAGATGAGGATCTAACCATGAAATGCATGAATGAGAACAATTGGGTTCTACGCGGCCCTACATACATGCCATGACGTGCAAGCAAAATAAAATCATTCAACAAACAAGAAATTTAAATAAAAATTTATTAATTTTTATGGAGAAACGAATAGAATCTCTGTAAAACTCACGATTCGAGTTAGGGTTTTATATTCAGAATCGGTCGGTTCGACCGTTATTTTTGAGTCGAGTCAGTTTCAGAATACATGTACTAAGCCGACGCTAGTCGCGTGTATGAGCTATGAGGGCCATGCGTACCCAAGTATATGATGATAACATCATGAATACAGCAGAACAAAATGAGTTATCAGACTATATAAGAGTATGCCAGTTTTTTTTTATTTTTATATATAGTGGATCGTAGAATTAGTTTAAGGCCGTTTACTGCGTTAGGGCGTGTTACGGGCAGTTGAGTGGGTTGATAGTTCTAGAGCATATCATTATGATGTTGTGGTGTTGATTGATTTTATGGGATTTTTACCAATTTTTTTTAGGATTTAATATGCCTTAGTTATTATTCTTGACTCGAGCTGGACACGAGTCAAGCAATATTTACAATATTGCCACCCAAGTACTTTTCTCACTTCCCCGACCTTTCTTCCTCCTTTCCCTTTCCAAACCCTAGCCGCCACCACCGGCACCGTCGTCGCATTGCCACCGGGCGTTGCCGCCTAGCCCCGCCATGGCGTCGCCGTGCCGCCCCGACCAATCCCGGCCGCTGCCAGGCCGCCTTGACGTTGGAATCGCCGCACCTAGCGTCGTGGCTACATTTCGGTCGCATCACCAATTCTGCCGCCGGCGACCATCGTAGCCGCCATCCAGTGGTCGCCTCAGCACCATCGACCAACCCACGACCCTCCCTGACCAAATCGGAGCCCATCGCCACCCAGACCGGCCGGATTCTTCTCCCATCGCCGCCGCTCTATTTTAGGCATTTTTCGGTGAGCCGTTGCCTCCGTTGGCCATGTCAACGTAGTAGATGTATCGGGCTTGCCGAGCCGATTCCAATGGTACCCAATATGAGCACTTTCTGGCCAATAGATGCCACCGGCGACTGTTGCCGGAAAATCGGCGGAGAGGTGCCGAAAAACCACTAAAGCTGCCGGAAAACCGCCAGAACTTGCTGGAAAACCGGATTCACTGGAGTTCGCCGGATCTTCCGCGGAGCTCATCTAGTCGATCCCGATCGAACGTCGGACGCCGATGAGCGCCGAATTCGATCTCCAAGACGCGCGACGGAACCCTAGCCGTCGCCAATTGCTGACGACGTGAGGTATAATTACCTCTGATTTGATTATTTACAATTGATGATGATTGTTAGTATAGCATGTTAGAATTGAGTAGTTATCATGATGAATGCCAGACTATGAATGAAGTTACATGATGTGATTGATAGTACATGGAGGATAAGTAATCTAGTGAGATAAGTAAATATGAGCATGCTAATTGAGTATGACGTAACTTAGAAAAACAATATAAAATTGGTATGAATAGGATGACATAGAATTATTTTCACATTATGATTACTTGACTGTTGGTGGATGTTATTCGTATTGTGTGATGTTTATTGAGTTTGATGCATCATTTAGTTAGCGGGCGTTAGTATTTAGTTTTGATGTGTAGGTACGAAGTAGGAGCTCGCTGCCTAGGCGCGATGACACGCTTGGAGATTCTACCAGGTCCGTTTAGGACTCGACTTTGTTTTACGTCTTTCTATTGTATGTTTATCTTATCATTTGTAGGACGGGTTAAGTGGCGTTTTATTGGATCCCACTTAACTCGGGCCATCTAGCCGAATAGATTTCCGGATTAATAACCCCTCGAGGATGATTTCGAAAACAAGATCCACCACAAGTTGCCTTCAGGCCTATTATATAAATCCCTACCCAGCCCTATATATATATATATGTAGTTTTCGCGTTTTCAATGAGACGAGAGATGGAGAAACTGACTGCACGTACCATGAGCGGATGTCGTGATAGTCAAAGCGGGCTCTAGATTAGTGCCAGCGGACTGTTCCATTCCCGAGGGATCCTGACAACTCCGTGTTTGAGTTCCTCACACCCAGAGAACGTGGAGGTTTACGGGTACTGTTTAGTACAGCACATGTCCGGACTTGTAGTTCAAAGGGTATTAAAGGCGACTGCCTGAGAGTACTCGGCCTTCGTGCTCAAAGCTAGGAGAAATATGGAGGTAAGGAGAGGGCTTAGGATAAAGTTTTACGTGAAGTACTGAAAAGAAGTGCTGAGAGCGGCACAGTACCAGCAGCAGATCAGTAAGTTCGGGATGTTACCGGGTCTGCAGCCCATTGGCTCCTCAGTAGTGCCCTTCAGAGTGTTCACGCGGAGTATATGTTGTTTTTTTTCATATGAGAGTTTGCTCTCATAACCAGCTTGTTATAGTTATTTTATTTTCCGGACTAATAACACTTTTTACTGACGTGTTTTTATACTATATGTAGGTAATAATCACGAGCTGGGGGAGCCAGCTTGGATGGAGGAGCATTGTTGTCGCTTGCACACATGTCAGTCGATTGGGTGATTATATTGTGTTTATGATGTTATTATATAGTGAATGGTGTGATTAAATGTTTGAGACATGATAGATTGTGAAATATGAATAGAGTGCACAGTGGAAGTGTTGTGGGTTGAGACCCCAGTTCTACAATGAGTTTACAGTATATTAAATTGTGTTAATAAAATTGTTGATATATGCATATATATTGGTATATATTGTTTTGACAGTGTGGACCCTAATTGCACTTTTAGGGGAGACTCTGTCTGTTTTATTTTAGAATTTTTATTGAGTTTAATCGTAATTGTATTGGTGTGTGCTTGAATTGCATGTCATTCATGTAGTACCATGTTAGGGTTTGTGCATTCATCAATGCATTGCGAGTTGTATCTTCATCTTAAGATGTCGAGATTGGATCCGCATGAGTTAGGTTCGGGTTAGCTAACCTAACCGGGGCCTGTAACATGCCAATTCGGTTCACGAGCGTGAACCGGATTTGGGGTGTTACAATCTCTCCCAAAAGTGCAATAAGAGCTAACCTGTCAACAACAAGGGTATATAAATGTTTGATCAAAATGCGATAAACTATAACAATCTACCAAGACATTCAATCATTATCTCATTCGTTTTTACCTGAGCCGAGTCTGAACTCCGCTCCCTACTCATTCATATTTATCAGTTCGTTTCATAACAAGTAATTCATTCAAGCAAACACATCAAAATTATCATTTTACATAACAATAACACACCATCATTATATGTTACACGCGGCAGGTACATGTGTGCGCGGTTCCGTACTGCTCCTCCACAGTCCTGACAACTTTCATCGCTCGCATTCCTCACCTACATATATATAGAAAAACCGTCAGTAACGAGCATTACCAGCCCGGAAAATAACTAATGTCAATCTGGCACAGGAGAGCAAACTCTCCTGTTGAATCAAAACCATATACTTCCTCAAGAACTCTCATCAGGGCACATACGGGAGCCGTCGCCGTCGGGCCGTCACCCTCGGGTCAACAGCGACCCCTTTCTTTCTCATTCTCATACCTTGGTCATTTCTCTATCGCTTCTCGCATCAAATTTCATTCCTTACCGCCCTCTGCACCTTCCATATTACTCTTGGCCTTGAGCACAAAGGTCGAGCACTCTCATGCAGTCGCCTTCAGTACCCTTTGAACCACAAGTCTAAACATGCGCTGCATTGCAATACCCGTAAACCTCCACACTTCTCCGGGTTTGAGGAACTCAAAGGTGGAGTTATCCGGATCCTTCGGGAAGGAAGTGGGTTCTCCCCAGCTCCAGAGCCCGCTCTTCTGAGCACATGCCCTATCTGAAGGCGTGGCCGTCAGTAACCCTCATTCCATCTCTCACCAAAAATGCGAAAACTATATATATATAGGCCTGGGTTGGGATTTATACAATAGGCCCGAAGGCAACTTGTGCTGGATCTTAATTTTGAAAACGAACTCGAGGGATCTCATCCTCGAGGGTTATTAATCCGAACAAAACTGTTAGCTAAATGGTTCGAGTCAAGTGGGATCCGATAAAATGCCACTTACCTCGTCCTGCACATGATAAATCAAATACACAATAGAATAGCGTAAATCAGAGAACGAGTCCTAAACGGACCTGGTAGAACCTCCAAGCGTGTCCTCATGCTTAGGCAACGAGCTCCTACTCCGTACCTACACATCAAAACTAAATACTAATGCCCGCTCATGATACAGTCATACATCCTATATCACACATACACCCATCACGCATCAAACAACACGCATCAACCTATATCAATTCTAGCAAGTTTACTTAGGCTAGTTTGCATTAGATCATGGTCATTACTTAGTTATCCTAATTAGTTTCTTAGCCTCCATTTTTAACACCACTCAATCAAATAAATTTCATATTTTATCCTTAATCAATTCTACATTTATATACATAATTATAACATGCAATTCACCAATCCTAGGATGCAATTCTAATAATCAATACTTTTAAATAATTAAGTTAAAATAAATTATACCTCGTGGGATTCATGGCTCAAATTCGGCACCATATGGAGTCCGAAGTTTGATAGGGTTCGATCGGAGGGATTCAGCGGAAGATCAGGTGATTTCCGAAGAATTTGGGTGAATCTAATTTTTCGACGACTGTCCCGGCGGTTTTCTAGCGACTGTTCCGATGGGGCAATCGGGGGTAAGGGCTAGCACCGACTCAGCAAGCTCGTCCCAATGGTGGTGACGGCAAGGGCAGCCACTGCGGCGATCACTGCTGGCGCCGGCGTCGGCGTCGAGTTCGATCGGGGCGGTCGGTCATTCCGATCAAACCCACGGTCGGCTTCGACGGCGGCGCTAGGTAAGGGGGAAACGTCGAGGAGGTCAAGGTGGTGGTCGTAGGGGTCATGGCGGCGGTGGCGCGGCCCGGATGGTGGCGAATCGACAAGGAGAGCGTCGTGGCTTGTGGGTCGATTCTGGCATCGTGACGGCGAGACGGTGGCCAGGGTGGGTCGTGGCAGCACGACGACGACACGGTGGGGTGGGGGCGGCGTTGATCGGCGGCAGTGCGGCGTCGACAGCGACGGTGGTGACAACCATAGTGGGCGGCGAGGGTTTTGGGAGGGGGAAGTGTTGTGGAAAGGAGAAAAACACTCCACTGGCAATTTCATAAATAAGTATTGACTCGAGTCCTACTCAAGTCAAAATAATAACTAGTTTGTAATAAATTCTAAAAAAATCTAGAAAAATATGAAAAAATCATATAAAATAAAACAAACACAACAACATCCAAATGACATGCTCTATAACTAATAACCCACCCGAATATGATCCAACGCGTCCTAATGCGTTATTCGGCCTAAAACTATTTCTACGATCAAACATATAAAAAGGAAAAAAATTGCATACTTTCATATATTCTGATAACTCATTTCTCACCATCTTCTTGACGTTATCATCATATATTCAAGTACACCTGACTCTCACCACTCATAACTCACGGCTAGCCTCAACTCAACACGCAGTTCATGAAACTGACTCGACTCAAACCAACGGTTGAACCGACTGGTTCGGTAACGTAAAACCCTGACTCAAGCATGGGTTTTACAACCAATATAAAATTTCAATCCCTCAACATGAAGAATTGACCATGACAACTTCAAATCATCTCCCTCCTTGATCAAAGCCGTCTTTCCCTTTGTTCCCTTCTCTGAAAATCTACTTCAAAGAAGTCGTATCAAACTCTACACGGTCAGCTTTTTTAATCCTAGCCAAACAAATGTTTGATTGCAATCCATCAAGCCGGCCAATGAGATAGTAATAGCATCCACGCCAACTCTTTTCACCGCGCCTCCCACGCATCCAACTTAATTCAAACTCTTCCATAGTGTGTCATGATCATGTAGTTCAGTCTCTTGGCTCGGCAAAGCTCACTAAGGCCAATAGAACCCAAACCTTAGTACTTGATCTCACTTTTAGGGTTAGGGATTGGTCTTGGCTCCACCACAACCATCTTGGTCACAAATCCTAATTCACCTCGAAGTTCATGTCCCTCATATCCATGTGTCTACCAAAACCTCCTCTCTGAAGCTTTGTCTATGTCCAAGTTGTCTAAGTAAGTTCCACGGTTACCATCACACAACTCACCAAGAATATCGGTAAATCAAACTACTGATAGGATTCCTAGTAACAAAATTCTGGTATGCCAATATCGAGTGCTCGGTCATGCCTAGCGTTCTCGTGCAAGTCTCCCAATACTATTTGTTCAAAAGTTCTTGGTATTACCGATATCCAATTCTCGGTACACTCGGTACTTCCAACCCCGTTTTATTAAAAGAGAGAATTATAATTTTTTATAATTTTTAAGGATTTAAAGGCAATTTTATATATATATATATATATATATATATATATATATATAGGATTTCTGCAATACAATGCCAGGAGTTGTCAGTGCAAGGATTATGGGCCGTTGGATCTGATCCAACGGTCCACAGCACCCCACCATCCCCCCTAAGCCGCCTCGCTGGCACGGGCAGCCTGGTTTGGCCTGCCCATCGGCATCCCTTACAACGACGATAATTGCCCCAAGCCGCAACCCGCTTGCCGCCCCCTCAACCGCAACCCCCGCCACCACCCGTGGCTGCAACCCCCCCGCACTGGCCCCTGCTGCCATCCCCGCCATCGGTCCCTGCCACCGGCCCCTGCCGCCAGCCCCGCCCTAGCTGCCGCCCCACGCCACCACCATGCCCACCACCGTTCGCAGCTGCGGCCGGGCTCGACTCGAGTAAAAAAACTAGACTCAGTCTCGACTTGAGTCAAGTAAATAAAAAATTGATTAGGTCTCGACTTGAGTTAAGTAAATAAAAAATTAACTTGGTCTCAAATCAAGTCAAGTAAATAAAAAATTGACTCGGTCTAGACTTCGAGTCAAGTAAATAAAAAATTGACTCGGTCTGTAACACCCCGTTTCGGCTCACCCGTGAACCGACCTGGAAATCTCACCGGCGACCGAACCGTTCACTAATCTACTAGATTCGGTTAAGCCGACCTGGATCTACTTTTGGCGTCTCAAGATGGAGATGTAAAACCCATGACTCGAGTCAGAGTTTTACGGGAGTGAACCAGTCGGTTCAACTGTCGGTTCGAGTCGAGTCAGCTTCATGGACCGCGAGCTGAGTTGAGGCCAGCTGTGAGTTATGAGCGATGAGAGTCATGTATGCTCAAGTATACGATGATAACGCCTAAAAGATGATGAAAAATGGGTTATCAAGTATGTGGAGGTATGCAATATTGATTGTTATTTTTATTTGATCGTAGAATATTTTTAGGGCCGAATGACGAATTAGGACGCGATATAGGTGAGTTTGGGTGGGTTATTAGTTATAGAGCATGTCATTTGGATGTTGTTGTGTTTGTTTTATTTTATGGGATTTTTTCATATTTTTCTAGATTTTTTTTAGAATTTATTACGAACTAGTTATTATTTTGACTCGAGTAGGAATCGAGTCAATACTTATTTACGAAAATGCCATCGCACGCACTTCTTCTTCCTCCCGACCCTTCTTTACCCAAACCCTCGCCGCCCATTGGGTTGCCGCCGCCGCCGCTGCCGACGCCGCACGGCCGTCGATCAACGCCGCCCCGCCCCGCCGTGCTGTCGCCGTGCTGCCCCGTGCCGCCCCGGCCACCGTCGCGCCGCCACGACGCCGGAATCGCCCCACGAAGCCGCCTCGGCCGTCGCCACTCCGAGCCGGATTCCGCCGCCGTTCGGCCGCCGTCGCCGCCGCTGCGACCACCAGTACCACCCCCTTGACCTTGCCGACATTTCCCCCATCATCCCGACCGCCGTCGAGGCCGGCCGGAGCCCCGATTGGAGAACGCCGCCGCCGCCACCCACTTTCGACGCCGCCGCCGACGGCCATCGCCGCCTCGGCTACTTTGTTTGACACCACCATCGGACCAAGCTCGTCGAGCTGGTGCCGATAGACCCCATGATTGCCCCGTCCCGAATCATCGCCGGAAACCGTCGGAATCCGGAAAACCGCCGACACTCGCCGGAAAACCGCCGGAACTGCCGGAAAATTGGATTCGTGGGAAATTCGCCGGATCATCCGCCGAACGCACCCAGTCCAATCTGATCGGACTTCGGACGCCGCTAGGTGCCGAATTCGAGTTTCGAGCCGCGAAACGGAAACCCTAGCCGTCGCCGATTTTCGACGACGCGAGGTATAATTTATTTTAACTTAATTAATTGAAAGTATTGATTATTAGAATTTGCATGCTATGATTGATGAATTTTGCATTGTAATTACTTATATAAATGTGGATTTGATTTAGAATAAAATATGAAATTTGTGGAATTGTGTGGTGTTAAAAATAGAAGTTATGAAACTAATTAGGGTTATTAGGTAATGATCATGATCTAATGCAAACTAGCCTAAGTAGACTTGCTAGAATTGATATAAGTTAATGTGTGTTGCTTGATGAGTGATTGTGTTGATTGTGCGTGCATGCTATAGGATGTGTGATTCATCATGCGGGCGTTAGTTTTTAGCTTGATTGTGTAGGTACGGTGTAGGAGCTCGCCGCCTAGGCGCGTGGACCCGTTTGGAGCTTCTACCAGGTCCGTTTAGGACTCGTTCTCTGTTTTACGCTACTCTATTGAATATTTGATTTATCATGTGCAGGACGAGTTAAGTGGCGTTTTATCGGATCCCACTTAACTCGGGCCATTTAGCCAACAGTTTTATTTCGGATTAACAACCCTCGAGGATGAGATCCCTCGAGTTTGTTTTCGAACTTCAGATCCAGCTCACGATGCCTTCGGGCCTATTGTATAAATCCCAACCCAGGCCTATATATATATAGTTTTCGTGTTTTCGGTGAGAGATGGAATGAGGGTTACTTGCGGCCACGTCTTCAGATAGGGCGTGTGCCCGGAAGAGCGGGCTCTGGAGCTGGGGAGAACCCACTTCGTTCCCGAAGGATCCGGACAACTCCACCTTTGAGTTCCTCAAACCCGGAGAAGTGTGGAGGTTTACGGGTACTGCAATGCAGCGCATGTCTAGACTTGTGGTTCAAAGGGTACTGAAGGCGACTGCCTGAGAGTGCTCGGCCTTTGTGCTCAAGGCCAGGAGTAATATGGAAGGTGCAGAGGGCGGTAAGGAATGAAATTTGATGCGAGAAGCAATAGAGAAATGGCCAAGGTATGAGAATGAGAAAGATAGGGGGACGCTGTCGACCCGAGGGCGACGGCCCGACGACGACGGCTCCCGTATGTGCCCTGATGAGAGTTCTTGAGGAAGTATATGGTTTTGATTCAACAGGAGAGTTTGCTCTCCTGTGCCAGATTGATATTAGTTATTTTCCGGGCCGGTAACACTCGTTACTGACGGTTTTTCTATATATATGTAGGTGAGGAATGCGAGCGATGAAAGCTGTCGGGACTGCGGAGGAGCAGCACGGAACCGCGCACACATGTACCTGCCGCGTGTAATGTATAATGATGGTTGTTTAATGCTGTGTGGATGATTATTACAATGTTTTTGTCTTGATGAATTACTTGTTATGAAACGAACTGATAAATATGAATGAGTAGGGAGCCTTGGAGTTCAGACTCGGCTCGGGTAAAAATGAATGAGATAATGATTTAATGTCATGGTAGATTATTATGTGTTATCGTATTTTCATAAAATATTATATATTTTCTTTTGGTTTCTCATTTATTATTTTGTCTTGTTTTTGCTTGTACATCACAGCATGCATGTAGGACCGCGTTAGAACCCAATCGTTCTCATTCATGCATTTCATATTTGCATCTTCATCTTGAGACGCCGAGAGTAGATCCTGGTCGGCTTAACCGAATCTAGTAGATTAACGAACGGTTCGGTCGCCGGTGACATTTCCGGGTCGGTTCACGGGTGAGCCGAAACGGGGTGTTACAGGAGATGCAAATATAAAATGCATGAATGAGAACAATCGGATTCTAACGAAGTCCTACATGCAAGCTATGATGTGCAAGCAAAGACAAGACAAAACAACAAATGAGAAACCAAAAGAAAATATATACTATTTTATGAAAATACGATAACACATAACAATCTACCATGACATTCAATCATTATCTCATTCGCTTTTACCTGAGCCGAGTCTGAACTCCAGGGCTCCCTACTCATTCATGTTTATCAGTTCATTTCATAACAAGTAATTCATTCAAGCAAACACATCAAAATTATCATTTTACATAACAATAACACACCATCATTATATGTTACACGCGGCAGGTACATGTGTGCACGGTTCCGTGCTGCTCCTCCGCAGTCCTGACAGCTTTCATCGCTCGCATTCCTCACCTACATATATAGAAAAACCGTCAGTAACAAGTGTTACCGGCCCGGAAAATAACTAATATCAATCTGGCACAGAGAGCAAACTCTCCTGTTGAATGAAAACCATATACTTCCTCAAGAACTCTCATCAGGGCACATACAGGAGCCGTCGCCGTCGGGCTCTCACCCTCGGGTCAACAGCGTCCCCCTTTCTTTCTCATTCTCATACCTTGGTCATTTCTCTATCGCTTCTCGCATCAAATTTCATTCCTTACCGCCCTCTGCACCTTCCATATTACTCCTGGCCTTGAGCACAAAGGCCGAGCACTCTCAGGCAGTCGCCTTCAGTACCCTTTGAACCACAAGTCTAAACATGCGCTGCATTGCAGTACCCGTAAACCTCCACACTTCTCCGGGTTTGAGGAACTCAAAGGTGGAGTTATCCGGATCCTTCGGGAAGGAAGTGGGTTCTCCCCAGCTCCAGAGCCCGCTCTTCCGAGCACACGCCCTATCTGAAGGCGTTGTCGTCAGTAACCCTCATTCCATCTCTCACCAAAAACACAAAAACTATACATATATAGGCCTGGGTTGGGATTTATACAATAGGCCCGAAGGCAACTTGTGCTGGATCTTAATTTTGAAAACAGACTCGAGGGATCTCATCCTCGAGGGTTATTAATCCGAACAAAACTGTTAGCTAAATGGTCCGAGTCAAGTGGGATCCGATAAAATGCCACTTACCTCGTCCTACACATGATAAATCAAATACACAATAGAATAGCGTAAATCAGAGAACGAGTCCTAAACGGACCTGGTAGAAGCTCCAAGCGTGTCCTCATGCTTAGGCAACGAGCTCCTACTCCGTACCTACACATCAAAACTAAATACTAATGCCCGCTCATGATGCAGTCATACATCCTATATCACACATACACCCATCACGCATCAAACAACACGCATCAACCTATATCAATTCTAGCAAGTCTACTTAGGCTAGTTTGCATTAGATCATGGTCATTACTTAGTTATCCTAATTAGTTTCTTAGCCTCCATTTTTAACACCACTCAATCAAATAAATTTCACAATTTATCCTTAATCAAATCTAATTAGTTTCTTGGTCCAATGGTAATGTCAAAGAAAGCAACCGGGGCGGCGATGGCTCTCGGCGGCGGCATCGACAATGGGTGGCAGCGGCGTCGTGCCCCGATCGGGGCTGCGGTTGGCCTCGATGGCTCTCGGGATGGTGGGGGAAACGTCGGTGACAGCGAGGGGGTGGTCGTCAGGGTCACAGCGGCGGCGGCGTGGCCCGGACGGCAGCAAATCGACGAGGGAGGGTGTCGCGGCTTATGAGGCGATTCCGGCGTCGTGGCGGCAAGACGGTGGCAGGGGTGGGTCGTGGCGGCACAACGATGGCACGGCGGGGCGGGGCGGCGTTGCTCGTTGGCAGTGCGGCATTGGCGGTGGTGGCGGCAGCACACAACAGTGGCAGTGGCAAGGGTTTGGGGTGAGGAATGTGTCGGGGAAGATGAAGGGGCATACGATGGCATTTTTGTAAACTAAACTTGACTCGACTCGACTCTGACTCGAGTTAATAATAATAACTATCTCCTAATAAATCCTAAAAAAATCTAAATAAATTTGGAAAAAAATCCCGTAAAATCAAACGAACACAGCAACATCCAAATGATATGTTCTATAACTAATAACCCACTCGAATACAATCCAACGCGTCCTAATGTGTTATTCGGCCTAAAACTATTCTGAGATAAAATAAAAATAACAATCAATAATGTATACCTCCATATACTTGATAACCCATTTTTCATTATCTTTTAGACATTATCATCGTACACTTGAGCATACATGACCCTCATCGCTCATAACTCACAGCTGGCCTCAACTCAGCTCGCAGTCCATGAAGTTGACTCGACTCGAACCAACAGTTGAACTGACTGGTTCACTCCCGTAAAACTCTGACTCGAGTCACGGGTTTTACATGGTCTCAAGTCAAGTCAAGTAAATAAAAAATTGACTCGGTATCAACTCAACTTGTAAAACCCGTGACCCGAGTCAGGGTTTTACGTTACCGAACCAGTCGGTTCGACCGTTGGTTCAAGTCGAGTCAGTTTCATGAACCGCGTGCTGAGTCGAGACCAGCCGTGAGTTATAAGCGATGAGAGTCAGGTGTACCTGAATATATGATGATAACGTCGAGAAGATGGTGAGAAATGAGTTATCAGAATATATGAAAGTATGCAGTATTTTTTTCTTTTTATATGTTTGATCGTAGAAATAGTTTTAGGCGGAATAACGCGTTAGGACGCGTTGGATTATATTTGGGTGGGTTATTAGTTATAGAGCATGCCATTTAGATGTTGTTGTGTTTGTTTTATTTTATTGAATTTTTCCATATTTTTCTAGATTTTTTAGAATTTATTACGAACTAGTTATTATTTTGACTCGAGTAGGAATCGAGTCAATACTTATTTACGAAACTGCCATTGAGGGTATTTTTCTCCCTCCCGACCTTCCTCACCCCAAACCCTTGCCGCCGCCACTGCCGCGTGCTGCCGCCGACGCCGCACTACCGCCGATCAACGCCGCCCCGCCGTCGTTGTGCGGCCACGACCCACCCCGGCCACCGTCTCGCCGCCACGACGCCGAAATCGCCCCACAAGCCGCGCCACCTCCCTCGTCAATTTGTTGCCGTCCGGGCCGCGCCGCCGCCGCTGTGACCCCGACAACCACCCCCTCTCCGTCGCCGACATTTCCCCCACCATCCCGACCGCCGTCGAGGCCGGTCGCAGCCCCGATTGGAGCACACGGTCGCCGCCACCCATTTTCGACGCCGCCGCTTACGGCCATCGCCGTCACGGCTGCTTTGTTTGACACCGCCATTGGACCAAGCTCGTCGAGCTAGTGCTGATAGACCCTTTGATTGCCCCGTCCCGAATCATTGCTAGAAAACCGCCGGAATCTGCCGAAAAACTGCTGACCTCGCCGGAAAACTGCCGGAACCGCCGGAAAATTGGATTCGTGGGAAATTTGCCGGATCATTCGCCGAACGCACCCGATCCAATCTGATCGAACTTCGGATGCCGCTAGGTGCCGAATTTGAGTTTTGAGCCACGAAACGGACACCCTAGCCGTCGCCAATTTTCGACGACGCGAGGTATAATTTATTTTAATTTAATTATTTGAAAGTATTAATTATTAGAATTGCATGTTAGGATTGGTGAATTGTTTGTTCTAATAATATATATAAATGTAGATTTGATTAAGGATAAAATATGAAATTTGTTTGATTGAGTGGTGTTAAAAATGGAGGCTAAGAAACTAATTAGGGTAATTAGGTAATGATCTTGATATAATACAAACTAGCCTAAGTAGACTTGCTAGAATTGATATAGGTTGATGTGTGATGGTTGATGCGTGATTGTGTTGATTGTGTGTGGATGCTATAGGATGTGTGATTCATCATGCGGGCGTTAGTTTTAAGCTTGATTGTGTAGGTACGGTGTAGGAGCTCGCCGCCTAGGCGCGTGGACCCGTTTGGAGCTTCAACCAGGTCCGTTTAGGACTCGTTCTCTATTTTTACGCTACTCTATTGTGTATTTGATTTATCATGTGAAGGACGAGTTAAGTGGCATTTTATCGGATCCCACTTAACTCGGGCCATTTAGCCAACGATTTTTCGGATTAATAACCCTCGAGGATGAGATCCCTCGAGTTTGTTTTCGAACTTCAGATCCAGCTCACATTGTCTTCGGGCCTATTGTATAAATCCCAACCCAGACCTTTATATATGTATAGTTTTCGTGTTTTCAGTGAGAGATTGAACGAGGGAAATCCGACTACCGTGCTACGCGAACGGGCACGTGTGTGTCGATAGTGGGCTCTGGAATGGTGTGCGGGCCGTTTCATTCCCGAGGGATCCTGACAACTCCACCTTTGAGTTCCTCAAACCCGGAGAAGAGTGGAGGTTCACGGGTACTGCATTGCAGCGCATGTCTAGACTTGTGGTTTCAAAGGGTACTGAAGGCAACTGCCTCAGAGTGCTCGGCCTTCGTGCTCAAGGCCAGGAGTAATATGGAAGGTGCAGAGGGCGGAAAGGAATGAGATTTGATGCGAGAAGCGATAGAGAAATGACCGAGGTATGAGAATGTGAAAGATAGGGGGACGTTATCGACCCGAGGGCGACGACTCCCGTATGTGCCCTAATGAGAGTTCTTGAGGAAGTATATGGTTTTCATTCAACAGGAGAGTTTGCTTTCCTGTGCCAGATTGATATTAGTTATTTTCCGGGCTGGTAACACTCGTTACTGACGGTTTTTCTATATATATGTAGGTGAGAAATGCGAGGGATGAAAGCTGTTGGGACTGCAGAGGAGCAGCACTGAACCGTGCACACATGTACCTGCCGCGTGTAATCTATAATGACGGTGTGTTATTGCTACGTGAATGATAATTTTGATGTGTTTGTTTAGATAAATTGCTTGATATGAAATGAACATATAAATGTGAATGAGTAGTGAGTTTGGAGTTCAGGCTCGGTTCAATTGAAACGAAAGAGATAATGATGAATGCTACGGTAGATTATTATGTTTTATCGTATTTTGATAAAATATTTATATACCCTTGTTGTAGATAATTTTTAATTAAAATCTTTTTTGCCGTTGCATGGTTTTGTTTTGCTTGCACATCATACCATGCATGTAGGACTACGTTAGAACCCACGCATCCCATCCATGTATTTCATGTTTGCATCTCCATCTTGAGACACCAAGGGCAGATCCGGGTCGGCTTAACCGAACCCAGTAGATTAGCGAACGGTTCGGTTGTCGGTGACATTTCCGGGTCGGTTCACGGGTGAGCCGAAACGGGGTATTACACAACTCAAGTCAATAAAAAATTCACTCAGTGTCGACTCAGTATCGAATCGAGTCAAGTAAATAAAAAATTGACTCGGTCTTGACTTAAGTCAAGTAAATAAAAAATTGACTTGGTATTGACTCGAGTCAAGTCAATAAAAAATTGACTCAGTATCGACTCAAGACAAGTCAATTAAAAATTGACTTGGTGTCGACTAAAGTCAAGTCAATAAAAAATTGACTCGGTATAGACTCGAATCAAGTCAATAAAAAATTGACTCATTATCGACTCGAGTCAAATCAATAAAAAATTGACATAGTATCGATTCGAGTCAAGTCAATAAAAAATCGACTCAGTATCGATTTGAGTCAAGTCAATAAAAAATTGACTCGTTATCGACTCGAGTCAAGCAAATAAAAAATTGACTCGGTATCAACTAGAGTCAAGTAAATAAAAAATTGACTTGGTATCGACTCGAGTCAAGTAAATAAATAATTGACTCAATCCCGACTCGAGTCAATATTCTAAAATCATGCATCCTAACTCGATAAACAGTTGAAAAATTAATTTTGCAATCAACTATAAATTTAAAAAAATGGTAGACTCTTATATATTATGATAACATTTAAATTATGTTAATGAACTCAGCAACACATCAGAATCAAAACACATGAGAGCCATCTCATTTAACTTTCTTCCACATAATGAATAAAAGTACAAACTTATAAGTTACAAATTTGTCAAGTTTGATTAAAGTCAGTAACAATTTGTGGAAATAAGTTACAAATCACTAACATTATATAGTCCTTCCAGATTCTGAGCTATCATAATTGTTCTGCTATCATAATTGTTCTGCATCACTGTTTTGAGATTCGCTATCACCGCATTGACGCGCCTGAATAAACGCCACGACTCTACTTTCAAATGGAACATTTTGTTGCATACATATTTAAAAACAAAATATGGCAAATAATCAAATAAATTATATATAACAAAGATAAAAACAAAGGTTGTGGTAGGCAACATTATCGATGTGCTACAATTGCAAGGCAAATGCGCTTATCATGCCCAACTCCCTGTTTATTGCAACCATGGCATAGTCTATCTTTGACCATATGATGCATTGCAAGTTCTTTACCACTCTTCTAGATCAGGTGGAGGCGGCGTGGGCGGTAGCGGCGTGGGCGGTAGCGGCTGGGGTCGAGTGGAGGCGACAGCTGGGGTCAGGTGGAGGCGGCGTGGTCCGGTGGCAGGGGCGGGAGGCTGGGAGTTGTTGTGGGCTGCTAGATCAGATCTAGCGGTCCACAAGGGTAGTGCTGGATGCGCTGCCAAAATGGGGCAATGCATACCAGTGCTGCCCTATATAATTTTATTCCCTTTTATCATAAAAATAATTACCCCAAATCTATGGGGTTCGTCAATAATATTTCCAAGAATTATCATTAAACTAAATGAGCAGGCATGCCTTTCTTTTTAATTGATAGACAAAGAAGGGTATGGAAGACAGTTTTTTGTAGCTCGAAAAAGCTTTCGTGTTGGAATTGGTCAAGAATAGATTTAAAATTCAATTTGAAATTCGATCTGTGGTAAGTACTTGTTTAATTCAATGCTCGATATTTTTTCGAAAGATTGAATTTTATGCACTTAATATTAGATCTTCATGATTTACTACAAAACTAATATATAAGAGCATGCTTTTAAACAACTTTAGAAAATATAAAGTTTTAATATATAATCATTATTTTATTTTATTTTAGTTTTTTAAATATAATTATTATGAAATATGAAAAATAATTAAGTAAATAAAAATTTTATTACTTTGAACTCTATTCGAATTCAAATTAAGTGGTTGCAATGACATGACATAGAAATTTGGTTGTGATTTTTTTTGAACGAATTTGGTTGTGATTTTGAATGCTTTTTAAATAGCTAAAAGCCTATTAACATTATATAAAAAAGAATTTTAAGTATTTCTTATAATTCCTACAATTAAAATTTCAGGACTAAATTAGTTCTCAAATATGACACCGTGAAATCGTTAACGCTGATTATTTATGCAATATATATTGTGCAGCGTATTCAATCTTACCGACTTATATAAACAATAAAAAAAGGTTCGGAGGCCATGTCATTGATATTGGAGGTGATTAAATTAAGCTACCTTTCAAATTGAAATAGCGTATCCAATTGAATATGAAAGCATGTTTTAGGAATTATATTAATTGCACTAACCTGTTGCCTCTTACCATATTCACAAATAACCAACATTGTCGGCACATTAATGTTCACAAAAACAGTACATTGAAACTCATGATAAATTTGAAAAGATGATAGGATATCGTGCCAGTTACTCTACCAGATTTATATACATGTTCAACGGGTCAACTCGGGTTCAATTAGATTTTAAAATTATAAATAAAATTAAACATTTAAAATATTTTTAGTGATCCATATTTACTTAAATATTAGTTAAAATACTAAGGCTTTCAACAAAAAATGGGTTTTGCGAAAATACCAGATCGAAAAAACCAGAGACAAATTTAAATTGTGTGAAGCTTAAAACTTGTGCAAACCATTCAAGTTTTAAATACCATATTGCACCTTATTCCTTAGTTTCTTTGATTCTCAAGGGTGTCTCCTCAATTGGTAACTCCTGAATAGGTGTAGATGCGTTACACCCAGTGCATGCATACAAACAATGGGGAATATAAGTTCAGTAACGTGTGTAGATACGCAACACTACTCTTTCAGTTCCAGCCTTATTTTAAATTGGGTTTTGAAGAGGCAATTTGATGAAGACCAGTAGCCAACTGCTCCAGTAAACCATTCCAAAGAAAATTGCATCGAAGCAAACAGATCAGTAAGATGGCCTAAGAAAAAGGATCCAAAGAACATGCTAAGTTTTATTCTAAAGGATTATGTCTTACATTTTATCAGATAAAACACGAGGCCGGCTCCACGTCCCAGCTCTTTCGATTTTCATCTACGGTTTGAAGCCTCTCTTTTTGACAAAACTGCGCAAACAGGGGGGCTACCGGCAAGCGTTGTTGAAACTTAACAATAGGAATTTGATATTATATAAATTACATATATATGATAAAATATAAATACAATAAGAACTTGTCTTGCAAAGGAATAAATCTATGATCAATAGAAAAAAAGTTTGATTTTTACAACCTATTTTCCTTCTCATTTGAAACATCACAATTTTTTATCCTTTCTTTCTTTTTACGTTGGAAAAATATAATATTTATAGGTTATTTTATCATTATCTCAAAGTAGCTGGTAGGAGAAATATCATAAGATAATATTTGATTAATTTTTAAAAAATATAATTTTCACGACTTATCATCCATCTTCTTGAAAATAATGTAACTTCTTTTTTTTTTTGATGTCGGAAAGAAGATACAATATTTATAAGTTTTTTCATTATTATTTCAAATTAACTAATAGGAGAAATATCAGGAAATAATATGTAATTAATTTAAAACTAAATTAAAATTGATCTCTTTATTAATCTAGTAGAGTTTATCATTTATGAGTATCTCTACCAAAAAAATACGCCGATAGATATTAATAGACATGATGAAAAAATGAGGCTTATTGGTTCTCCTCGCTTTACAAGACTGCTATTTTGAATCTTATCCTCATTCTCTGATAATGATCCCTGCTCCAATTCCATAAAAGTTTTAATGCCCATGTAGTTGATTGCTTTATGGAGCTCGTATAGAAACATTGGTGGAGTTTTGAACCCATTAGATAGTGTGTGTTGGGGGTGTTAATCGAGCTTGTGTTTAAATTTGGTTTATTTGGATTCGTGTTCGAGTCTATCTCAATAGCCTTCGAACCAAATCGAGTTCGAGTCAAAAGTGTCTTATTTATATATGTTATTCTTTTTAATAATTTTTAAGGATTAGATTGCTCAACTTCTAATAAATTATATACTAAATAGTTTGTTCGGTTGTGAAATTAATTTATCATTATGCAAAATCATAATTAAGACAATTTTAAGTATTATTATTTGGATATTATTTTATATAAATAATTATGTAAAAATATATAAAATATATAATTTAATATACAGTATCGAACTTTCAGCTGAACCAAACCAAAGAGAGGCGTGCAAGTGCTCGTTTGAGATGGCTTCAACTAAAACTGAATTTAGTTAACATATATTTGAACATCCAGTGAACTCAAGTTTAATGGAGCAATTAGCAGCCCTAGTGTGCGAAAACTGGGTCTACTTGGGTAGTGGGGATTGGCTGGGGATGAGAGATGGTGGCTTCTGGGGTTTCTTCTCCTTCGAGTTTGAGAATTTTGGCAGGGCCCAAACCATGAGTTAACTTTCTGGAACTCAGCACCTCTCGAATCTAAACATCTATCAGTTCAGAAAAATGCCCAAAGGGACAAACATTCTTATAAATAAATAAAAAATTATTTATGAAAGGGCAGACAAACATTTTTTTGGATGTGCTTATGCTAAGAATCTAGATAAATACATGGTTGCTACAGTAAAACTAGATAGACTGTTGATGAATGGATCTTTTTTCTTTGAGTTCTCCATTTCATTGGGAAGGTAGTTTCTTTGCCCCATGCAGGGTTGAGCACAATAAATATGAAGGGAAAATGAATGTTTTGATACATTTTATGGGAAGCTGTATTAAAATTTAGACATGGGCAAATCATTGGAGATACAAGAGAAACTTTGCATATGCAATAGCCTTTTCTAGGCCCCACATGTTCTAATTTGTAGGTTGTAAGATCTTCATCACAATGATTTATACTTTGTAAGGGAAAAATGGACCTAGAAATGAGGTGAGTTTTTTAGTTCAATAAGATTTTCATGAATGGTGAAACAATGGAAGACCGTCAAATGCAGCCTATATACTAGAGAAACAACAGAATGTGAATCGATTTTTAACGTCAAAGTGCTCCTAATTTGCTTTTGAACCATGGAGGCATTTGCATTCAGTTACCAAAAATCCACCAAGAAAGAGAAGCAGATATGTAAGAAGATTAAGTACCCAACACTAACACCTGAGTCATGGACTATTAAACCCGGCAAAGTTTTTTGGCATCACCACTATACGCCCACTTTACATAAACCTAAGCAACAAAAGCCAAGAGGCATAGGCAGACCTACCATGATTGTTTGCAAATCAAAAGCCGGCTACTTTTCGTTTCAGAACACTTCGATTCAGATTTCAAGCTTGAAACATCAACCAAAAATCCTGCAGAGACAACGAGTGACCAGCGTTATTCTGTGTACAACTTAAACAAAATAGCAAGAAAATCTTCCCTCAAATAAGCATGTTTTTACATGGAAGCAACTGCACCTTTCAGGCTATGATGAGTAAAAAATGTGCAACTAAAATAATTCTTAGCTTACAAAACTGTATCCTTCTTGGTTCATATACAAACATGGATAGTGTTAAACTAAAATTCATCCATAACTTCTCAGGAAACCTTAAAAATTCTTCATTGAAGATACGCAAACAAGAAAGAAAATCGAAGCACAGAAACCAAATGTGCCTCGTCCTCATCAATTTGTTTACCTCGAGTTTACACACACGCACTCTGCTGCTTGCTGTGACAGACAATTACCAACGAGAGATGACCAAAATGTACTGGGACAACCTTTGTTTGCATGACAAAAAAATGCAGAACATGAGATCAATCATACAACACTTCTTAGTTCTCACACAGTTGCACATACATTGTGAATTAAGATATGGTTCAAATGTCCCTCTTTCTCTTCACACCCAGTGACAGACATCTTTCATCAGGATCTGTGCATGAATCAGATAAACGTTTCCCATATGCAACCCTGACAGCTTCATATATTAGCTTCACTTTCAGTAAAGCTTCACTTTCTCCTACAAACAACCGTATTGTATATGCGTGAAACAAATTATATAATCTGTTTTTAATACGATAAACTAATAAACAACCCCACTAAGCAAAAGCAATAACAATTTTTTCAGATGCATCTCCATTAATGAGCAAACTATACTAGAAGAGGGATTAAGGATTTGAAACAGACAAATAAACTAATGGGGGCCATATTGTGTAAGAGTGATGAAGACTCCAGATTAAATAATGACCACAATTCAAGCTAAACCATACCATATGAGTTAGTTAGGAGAATCTTCTCAACTTCTCCAACGATCTCTTCCAGATGCTGCTGCTCTTGACGCTGTACGCAAAAACCAAATTTTTTTAGGACTGTTAAACAACCATTCTTTATCATGTCGCAAAAGAAGAAGAATAGTGATCTTACAAGTATATCCTGTTGCGCACGCAGAACTTGCAAAGCTGTTTGTAGAAAATCATTTGATTTTGAATCTATCGCCTCTTTAAGCTGTTCAAAACGTTCATTCGCCCCGCATTTGATTATCTGGGAGGTAATGATACTTAAGTTCTGTGTTGGACACTCGAGCTCCTGTAAACCTGGTTTTTGGAGCACTTGCACATTAGATTGTTTGAATACTGGCACGTTAGGCTGTCCTTGCCCTTGCAAACTAGGTTGAATGGAATGAGGCTGACCATTATTCATTTCCAAGAACTTTCTGCGTGTGTACTTTGCAAATGGAAATTCGGCCACCATTTCATGATTCTGTAGAACCCATCAAGGATATTTTCCAATATGATAATCGAGACAGATTGTATTATTCAGCTTTTGCAAAGTTATCAAAATTACCAGTTCAAGAAAATATCATATATTATTGTGAATCTTTACTTCAGCACGTAGATATTTCTTACTCTTCTAAGCAAACTGCATTAAAGCCTTATGCTAGCATTTTATGGGCGTCACTGACTGCCAATTTAAGAATTTCAGCACTGTATATCTCCAGAATGAAAAATGAAATACATTAACAATTATGGTATATGGAAAAGAGCAAATGTTATTGTTTCAACACTGTATATCTCATGGTATATGGAAAAGAGCAAATGTTATTGTTTCAACACTGTATATCTCAAGTATGATAAATGAAATGCATCAACAATTATGGTATACGCAAAGTGTTTCAACAATGTATATCCCAAGTATGAGAAATGAAATACATCAACCATTATGGGCATGCAAAAGAACAATATGCCTCTGAGTTCTCAAATGTCATTGTCAGACGAACACAGGCATCTTAATAACAGAATAGAAATCAAACATGGATCAAATTCCTTTACGATCCATCATACGATTTACCATCATGAAAAATATATATCGGTTAAACAGGAGACCTTCCAAAAGAAAAAGCATCCCAGGTAGATTTCATACCTCATCTCTGGAATCAACTATAACCCTTGAACTAGTTGGAGTAGTTGATTCAATAATAGTACTACTCAAAATGTTCTTGACTTCCTTCTCTTTTAGAAGCAAATCCTTTGAACAGCTTCGTGTTAACCCATCATCACCAACCTGCTGCTTGCTGGCTGGTGAAGTCACATCTAGTTTCTCGACGTCATATACACAGTCAACCTTCTTTTTGCAGTTAGCAGTGTACATTTTAGCAGGGTTTGACATGCCTGGTTTGCAATCTGCCTGTTTAACTTCATTACAAGGACTAACATCATCCCAGCTCATTTCCAGTTCCTCACCAAGTAGAAATTCTGGATCAACAGGGTCATTTCTCCTGGAATGGAAATGCAAACTATAAGAAAAACCATCTATGGACTGATTGTGGAAACCAGAATTATTGTGATGATAGAACACTGTTGGGTAATTTGTAAAACAAGAACTAGATCACCTTCCAAACCAAGTTGATATTATGCTACTATACGGTAACAAGTGAAAATTGTCAACAACCGATGTCGCTTCAAATAGATTTTCTTCCTTAGTGACAAGAGGGCCTTCCAGACTGCACAACAATGAGTAACCACTAAGAACTCATTTTGAAAGTGAACACTTGATTCTGAAAAGGCAACTATTCTGGCGATGAGATTTACCAGGAAATAAGGTAGTCAATGTCGATAAAGTTATCAGTCTTGGCTTCGGTACAGTGCATGATGTAGAATTGAGTTGTGGACTTTTCTCTACTCAATGAATACACCCGGTGAGTCTCCAAAATTTTCAGACTAGTCTGATCAATTCCTGCCAAAAAAACAAGCCATAGAGACCAAGTGGCCTAGCAACAAGATACAACACTCCTTTGAAATTCCACACTTATAATCATGTGAACACAAAATTACCTGCTTTGTCTTTGACAATAGAAAATGCAACTTGCCGAAACATTGAATTTCCTGAAAGTTCCTTTGTATGTGAGGGTGCATCAAGATCCTTCTCAATAAGTGACCACACTCCCTGAGTCACTATAGAAAACTGCACCATACATTTCTCCTTCGCTGGATCAACCAAGAAAACTGCAACTTTACATATTGGCCATCCGGCAGTATCAGGCTCAGCTCTAGAGGGATCCAATCCTTTGCAAATATTGCAGGCTTCCATAACAGCTTTTTCAGTAACAGACAGCTTTCCATTCAACTTACCTTCCTCCTGATGGGGCTGGCTTATATGCGTCATATGAATCATCAAACTTGGCTTGACAATAACAGCCATTTGGCAAAACAAGTCGAAAGTGAGAAATTCCAGCGCCGGGTGCCTTTTCTTGATGTAGTAATTGTAAAGCAACACCACAGCATGAAGCTGCAGATATACATCAACAGATTTTTTTCAAAAAAACAGATACAAGTAACCTGTCTTTCATTACTTTGGGGTAAAACAAACAGCCTTTATTGATGTGAAGTTCCCAAATCAATCAAGGGCATGTACTAGATAAAATGCTTTGAACAATTCAATGTGTAACATGCACATTCATATGCATTTCTGCTATTCAAAACAGGATAACATTCAGTTTTAAGACAAATATGAATGCTGACCATACATGCAAATTTGTTATCACTTTGCTTCTTAACCACTTTGAGTATCATTTATATCTTCAAACATACAATTGGAAAAATAAAATAAAATAAAATAAAGTAATAAGAACACAAGTAAAAATTTACAGTCCATCAGAGCATCGCATACCAAGAAAAACTATAAAAACTACTTTTCGGATAAAAAAAAATTACTTCAGAAATCACCATCAGGTAGACAAACAAAAGAACCCACAAAAAAAACAAATCAGAACACGACAACATATCACCCCCCAAGAAAACAAACAATCTCATGATCTCATATACAACCCAGAATACAAAACACCCACGAATACAAGAACACCATTAATGAGAGCAACCATCCAACACAAATCTTATTACAAAAAAAAAAAACACAAGCAAACAAGTAAACAAAACCTGCACAGCAACAGCTCTCTGCTCGTCAGCCGTGGGGGCATTCGAAGGAGACGGCTTGAGCGGCAGCAGAGGGAGCACAAGGTGGTCGATCAGAGCAAGAAGAGTGTCCTCCGCCGGCAGCACAACCTCGTCGGACTCCATCCCAAGCAACACCAATCGCTTCCCACTCACCCCCAAGACGTCGACCCAGATAACAAACCAACCAAAAGCCAACACCTTTATCACCTCAAACACCTGCCAACCACCAAGCATGAATGATGGGCTTCCTCCATGTCTGCAAAAGAATCAAACAGCGCAGTGATTGTGGTCAGGAGACCACACACTCCATTCCCATAAATGGCCACCTCTCTTCAAAGCTTGGAACACGAAACGGTACGTACGTTACCACCGTACATGAAAACGGAAATATGGCGCGAATGAGCTGGCGTACGCCCAAGGTGACCATCCTGACGTGACAGAGGAGGTGACCTGTCAGTGGGTGCCACGTCGGAATCGTGTTGAAAGGGGTGGTGGGGACTCAAGAGTTGGTTCTTAGCAGTGTGCGGATTGGCTGCCGGTTCTGTTTTCATGAAAAGGACGGGAAAAGGTCTTGGAGAGGCCGGGAATTCAGAGTTTTGATGTGTTGGGTCTGTCTTTTTTGTGTGGAAAATGAGAAGAAAAGGAAAGCAGTACTGCCTCGTGATGTAGCTCTGGCACAGTGACACTGCAATATTTCTGCATATTGGCTTCAGTGAGTGTGGAATCGGACATAGGACATAATACTTGGGAAAAAAAGTTTGTGGGTATTAGATTGTATTGATATTTCATGAATGTTATTAGCATTCTAACGCATATGTAACTTTCGTGAGAATTGCGTCATTGCTCTAAGAGCAAAGATGATATCTTGGAGAAAAAATGTCAGGAGTAGCCTGAAAAAACTTGAGTATTGTTTATGCACATTATTATTTACTGTCAATACGTTATTTGATGTTTGGACATATCGAAAAGGGGAAGTGATACAAGAAAGAACCACGCAATGTGTTGCGCAACAAGAAACTTCATATATTGAATTGTGAGCTCATTGGGAAAGAAAATAGATTTTTTTGACAGACAGTTTAAGGAAAGGTGATGAAATCACTTACATAAAATGAGAGAATCCGTGTTTGTTGAATAGTAACAAGTTATTTATTTCGGACCTCTAAAAAATACCAGGAGAAAGGGGTGTAAGTGATTTTTATTCTAAAAAAATAGTCATTAAATATTAAAAATTAGTAGCTGCACTGTATTTTACAGACAAAATTTGATGATGATGATTATTCAACATTATTGTCATCTTCCATCCCAAAGTTCTATGAAATGATGAACAGTCATGTAACTTCACATAGTGAAAAAAATTCTAAAATGTGTTACCTTCTGATTAAACCTTACGTATACACCAAACTACAGAGTTTACGAATCAATCTTTGCCAACCTTTCTAACATTCTTAGTTGAAGCCTGTGCGCCATCTGCTTTTTAAGCTCATTTGAGACGTTCCGCTATCTTGATCTCTATTTTTATATACTTTTTTCACAAGAAATTTTTTTTAAAAAAACAAGACAGCCTTCTTTCTACCCAGATGCACTGCAATCACCACGACAGTTAACTACGTTCTTCCTGATGTTGTGACAACTAAGGAAAAATCCATCCTGCTATTAATTCAGAGAAAAAATGATAAGCTAAAACAATTGAATGACCTTATTCTCGTTCTGCACTTCAAACAACTTAAAGGCCATGTTTGACGAAATGGAAGAGTAACAATTTACAGTATTTCTTGCCACCAAATGCGGCGGCTGGCTGCTCTGTCAACTCCGTGCTTAATACTAAAAGAAGCAAAACAAAGAAAAAAACGCTAAAGTGATTTACACAACTGAATGAAATAATATACTAACTTATTTTCCATCTTGATTTTTTGTGGGTCATTGATAAACCCTTTACTTGAAGAAGAACTTCCAAACTTCTCTGTCATTTATCTCAGTGACCATATGGACACCAAAAATTCCCTCTTCATCCACCAAAGCTCTGAGCTGTCTTGCTCCACCATTAAAACTAACTAAATTCTTCTTTGTAGCTAAGTACATTATCCCATAAGGTGGCCGCAAGCACTGGTAAGAAATGCCCAGAGTCGGAAACATTACTCATTGACACATAGAACGTGTATGATAACAAAAAATAAACCAAACAGTAAGAATCACATACCTTTTTGATGAGAGCATTGAGCTTCTTGAAAGTGGTTAATGAGTAAGGGATATCAGTCATTAGGATCACGTCATAGCCACCTTCATCAGAGTCCACTTCAGTCGCTCTCTCCCAAGCACGACTCCTAGACAGCTTCCTAGAGCGCCTACAAGAATCATGGCCAGTGACACTTCCATCCAGACTACTGCAATTGTCGTTGAAATCTTCTTCAGAAAAGCTAAGACTCATCACCGCAGGAGTAAGCATCTCGAAGCCATCTTTCCTCACAACAGATAAAACAGTGTGAAGCTCCTCCCAATCTCCAGCAAAGAAATGAACATCAGGAGACAATGATTGCCTTGATGGCGTGAGAGGACTTTCAGGCTGTCTGCTTTGTCTGTCTCGAGCCTGCTCAAGATTGGCCAAAACATTGGGTATTGTGGAGCACCTCAGAGTTTCAGCATTTAAGTCTTGAAAGTGGACTACAGAAGCACCCTAAATAGAAAGAGATATAAAGTGTTATAGAAAAAAAATTTGAGCAGTGCTCTTTGTGGCCCAATATGATGAAAATTATCACATGCACCCAGCTGAACTAATGGATAAGAAGATAGGAGTTGATAAGAAGTTAGCAGACATCGATAAATAGAACATACCTTCAAACAAGCAAATGTTCCAGGGAGTCCGTAGTTGCAGCTTAGCTTGACAATGGTAAAAAGAGAACATTAGTCATGGGAAAAGGGAGGAGCAAACAGAATTCATTCTTTACGTTGCCAATAAAAGCAAACCTAAAGCGTAACACTTGTATTCTATAGTTTTCTACCTGTAGACAAAATGCCAATATTATTATTTTAAACTTAAGAAATATCACCTCTATTACCTCTAATATACGCTTGCCCCTAAAGCTTAGCTGCCCATCTCGGATCTCCAGTTTGAGGACATTGACAAGATCAATGGAGCTATCCCAAAATTTTGTACACACTGAAAGAAAAATTATGCACTTGTTTCAGTCAACATTTGCTTTTTCGTCGACTTTACAATTCATAAAATGAGTCTGAATTCTCCACAAATCATCTCACCTTCTGACTTTGAAGATAACATATCATGATTCGACAACCCAATCATATCAGCCACACTTATCTTTCCCTAGTATACAACAGTATGCAACAAAAAAAAGTTAATTTCAAGCAGCGTAGATACTATCAATATCAATCGAAGTTGAGAGTATAGTGCTCCCTGACAACTAACGTTCCTATCAATAACAACAAAATAGTAAAACCCATTTGTTCAAGAGTCCAAATCTGCATATGAAACCACTAAACTCATAAAGCAAATAAACAAGATACCTTGAAAATGTTAAGCCCATGGAGGTCAATGTTTTCTCCGGCATACCGGTAAGGGTGTACATTCTGCCCAAAAGCACACAAGGCAACTTAGTAAAAACAATGATGCAAGGGAAACTTCAATCTCAATTCTACAAGCAAAAGGGATCAAGCATTTCAATGCAATCACAGCTTTGTCGTCCGAATTCGCACCTTGGAAGGGACAATTTCCACGGCAGGGGAAGAGAGCTGCAGATCTTTCTCAGCAACAGCAGATAAGTTGTGGGCTTGGGGCAATAGACCTGGCAGGCACTGAGTGAGAAGCGATGGTGCCCGCATCTTCAACTTTCTCAACAAAGATCACTTCTTTCTTCGTCAAAAGAACCAAATCTGGAGAAAAAAATAAACGGAGGAAGAAGTTAACCTTAGACACACACACCCACACAAAAAAAACAGGTACCCATCCATTCCATTTAAGCACCAGGTAACAACCGAATCATGAAACAAACAGTAGTACCCTATAGTCAAATTTAGCAGCGCAAAAAGACTCACATATCAAACAACTAAGTACTAACAACAACACCATACTGTCAAATTGAGCAGCAGATATTCCAGATCATAAGACAACAGTAGCTTACAGCAAAATGCAGCAGCAGAAACCAAACGCACAAAAACATGAAACAATAATCAAATTGAGCAGCAGATAACCCAAATCATAAAACAACAGTAGCATAGCATAAACTAAACACGCAGAATCATGAAATTACAACAGTGCCAGATGTTCCAAATCAAACAGCAGAATATCATACAGAATAACACATCAACCAAGAAGCAAACCCACATAATATTCAATTGGGAGGAGAAAATGGACCTGGAAGTGGCAGGCCAAGGAATTGTGAAGAAGGATTGGAGGCATGAAGAAGAGGAATTAGAAGAGACGGCGAGGAGGGGGCAATTTCGGGGAAGCAGGAAGGAGGAGGAGGAGGAGGACCGCCATTATCATTCTCGGTTGGAGTCAGCTCGGTCGTGCGGCCGACACAAGAAATTTCTTGCTGGAATCAACCGCCGAAGCTTCCTTCCTCCCTCGATCCATTTCCCGCAAAATTTCGTGCATGCGCCCCGGCCCAGATCTGACCGCAATTGACTCACCTTCCTTATTTCCCCTGCCTTTCTTCTCATTCTGTAAGAATACCTACCGTGTAAAAATAAACTTAGCAAAGATCAAAAGACCATTATCACAAAACAATTTATTTTGCATAGTTTGAAGATATTTGCTGTAAGTAACGAAAAAAAACGCTCAATATGTTAGTAAATAAATAAACAGACAAACAGATTATAGCTTGCAGCTGCATATTCTCAAAAAATAATCATACGTAGAATAGAAAAATAATATATGTGACTTCTGGTAGAATGAAGAACAATAGAGAACTTACAAAAATATTATGTAAATAAAGACGAAAAAAAGTTAAAAATGTTGTCACTGTGGAAAATAATAAATATTAGAGAACTGTTAACCGCACTTTCTAAAACCTTTTATATTATTTTAAAAGAAATGCAGAGAACGTGCCACGTAGCTAAGCAGTAAGATTTAGGGTTGCTAATTGAACGAGTCAGCTCGTGAGTATTCAGCATTCGGCTCGGCTTGACTCGACTCGAAACTTGACATTTAAATGCTCGACTTGAACTCGACTCGAACTTGAATCTTACAAGCCGAGTTTGAGCAAAGGTCGTGTTCGACTCGACTCGACTCGATAAAATAATATAATAATATAATCTTTATATTTTATTTATTTATTTATTTATTTATATTTATATATATATGTAATATAATAACAAAGAAATAAGATAGTTGAGATGGTAAATATTTATCTTGATAATTTTTTAAGGTTGTAGGTTCAAATTACATTGACCTCATTTTTTTAAGTAAGGTACTTTTAACTTTTAATCGAATCGGTTTTGAGCTAACGAACAAGCTCACTCGAACATGTATGTTCAAAACTCGTTCGAACGAGTTTCAAATTATTCGAGCTCGAGTTCGAACACGTATTAAACTCGGCTCTCAATTAGCACCTCGGTCCTTGTTATACATTAAATATATTAAATATAGAAATGACAACATAAAAGTCAGGCTCTCGAGGAGGAAAGTTGATGCTAGAAACCACGTATTGTCGATAAAAAATTTATCATTTTTTCACATTTATTACTCTCTAACCAAAGATGAGGAGTAATTTCCTCTCCCTTTCGCACTTCCTCTCTAACTCTCATCAAAACAAATTCAAGTGTGAAATATTGGACTTAGTTTGTACTCGTCATGCCCATTCACACTCGAGCCTTGAAACAGGAATGAAAAGAAAAGAGGAACAGGAGCTGCTCGTACTACATGGGTCCGCGGTGGGATCAGGTAAGAGTGATTGGGAGGAGAAAGATAGTGTGGACATGTGCACGTCCACAGGTCGACTAAATCACATGTGAAGGAGACAGAGGTGCAGAAAAGATGGTGCATGTTGACAAAACATCGCACGCCCCTCCTATCTCACCCATTTGGTCACTACCTATTTGTTTAATTTCGTTGTTCACTGCGCATTATCATTATATCTTGCTATCATATTCTTACAATAATTTTCGGGTGGGGGACGTGATTGTTTTTAGCACCAGTTCATTGTACCACTTTACTTTATGTGCATATTTGATGCTTTTTTTGTCCAAACCGAGGCTTTATATCTTCTACTGTCTCATGCACATTTTGTAGGGCCGGCAGTCTCGCCTCCTCGGCAATGGTAGATCTGCCTCTCTGCCGGTGTCCGATCTGTTTGGCGGGGAAAATAGTTAGCAGGGCATTTGGTTGCTCCGCTTTGAGTTATTTATTATCAAAATATAAAATAATAACAATAAAAAAATTGTTTGGTAAAATATTGGCAAAACATAAAATAGTAGAAGTTGTTTTCAAAAAGTTCTATAAACGGTTAAAAAAATTCACGGTTTATTTTTGGGTTTATTAAATCGAATTTGGGTCTAAGTTAAATGGAGTATATATTTGGTTGTCTTGCTAAACACGGACGGACCTCACTTGGTAGCAACACTATTCTAAAGAAACATTTATGTGCTTCAATATTTAACTTACTTCGATGAAAAATTTTAGGTAATTTGCCGAGTTTGGACTCATAGTTAATTATTGCATAAATAAATGGAGACCAACTTTGACTACATTGAGTCAAGTCGTCGATTTGACGAGTTTTTAAGTCACAACCGAATTTCAAAATTCCAGGCTGAACGTGCTTGGATATATTAGAAGAAATTATCTTAATTGGTAGTTTAATTGTCTATTAATTATTAATGATTCAATGGTAATTTTTATAAATTTTGTATTGAATTTTTTTATAAGGTCTTAGTACTACATCTACTTGCCCTTAGGATTTGAGCGAGGAGTTCGGTTCGGGCTTATGTTCCCAACTATAATTCACATTCATGCAAGACACCACCCTTAGAATGAGATTACTCAGTATTTTAAAATACCAACTAACTATAAGTTAAAAATATTAATTATATATTAAATTTTATTAATCCTCATGTATTGTGACGTTTCTCTCTAGTTTTGATGACGGTTCTTATTTTAAGCCGATAACTTACAAGTTATGCAAGAGTATGTAATAATCACATCATAGAACATGATACATCTTTAGAGAGAAATAGAAATATATCAATATGATTAATGATTTTCTTAATGTTCAATTAAAGCAAGCCCATTTCTTAGTAGTGAATTTTATTCATTTGTTAGTTTTTTTACTAACTTGAAAAGCCCTTGTTTGGGACTGGGCCTTGACTCCATTTCCGAGATTAAAAATCCTGTCTTCAAAATTATTTTTTATTTTTTATTCTTCTACCCATGGGTATTTTTGTTGGTTTTCCTTTCTATTTTTTCAGTGTTCATCTCATTATTAAATTATGCCATGTCCGTGACACATAACTGTTAAAAACAATCTTTTTTTTTCCGTCCGTCTGTGGCATCCCCTCCATGGTTCTGTTCAATGCCTTGATTCCTCGGCAAAAAAGAACAGAGATATCAGATGGGTTTTCAATGCCAAGCAAGATGAGCTCCACACCAAGGCAAAGGTGGCCAACTGTTTTTGGCTTTTCCGTGATTCACACAGACTGTAAAATATGTGGCCAACGGGTGACATCCTTTTCGGCCTTGTGCTATTCATTTGTTTGTCCTACTTCCAGAATCTGTGAATGCTTAGATTCTTTGCTACTACCCAGCAACAGGGATGATGACAACACGAAGCATGTGAACCTCGCACAAATACTTCGTTTACTCTTTTGCCAAATAATGGCGAAAACTGTTCTCAGTGTTTAATCAATTCACATGAGCAAATAAACAAAACCCAGATGGAAGAATAACAGAAAGTTCTACTGGTGCAACAAGAGAATGATGAGGTAAAAATGGAACCAAACAAGAAGAGGAATCAGAAAATTTATTAGCATATTACTCAGTGTCACATTATTTTTATACAAATGACCGTGTAAGTAACTAGATAGGATGTGAAGTAAAATCCGGCTATGCTTGCTAAATCTCCATGGTCATTACTGCATCTGCCTTCAGAAGTCACATTTTGTTTCAGCTGCTTCCGCATCATCATCAACAAACTCTAGCAAATTGTATCATCCAAATGCGTATGATCTGTTCTCCAAGGTGGTCAATCAAGAGTTTTGAGTTATCTGCGTCAGTTGCATAGCTTGACAGTGCATGCCACAGCTTGAGCCCAAAATTTCAGCCTGGCTTTGACATCCTCAGGATGATCACCTGCACAGGATTTGACCCTTGCATGAGATATATGCATATGCAACTTCAAGCACAAGTAGAAGCATCAAGAATTGAACATGGAACAGAACAAGAAGAAACTAAACCACTCTTAATATGCAAATTTTTGTTCATTTTGGAAAACTAACTCTGGTGATAAAAATAGATAAAATGGTAGCGCAAATTTTAATAGAGTTCTAATTCTGAGAAAGTGTACATACCAAGAAACAAAAAATATAGCCAGATAATCTTAGAGCTCCCAATCGATCTCATTATTACAATCTCAAAATGCATGTTTGGGCATTTCAGGAGGTAAGTCTATATATTTTGATTTTTCAGATGTTACATTAAGCACCATATATATATATATATATGAGAGAGAGAGAGAGAGAGAGAGAGAGAGAGAGAGAGAGAGAGAGAGAGAGAGATCTGTAGTATTGTATCAAACAAAATGAAAGAGACGAGGATATAATGGATAAAATAACAAACACCGAACATTATTCTGTAAACCAAGTAAAAATTCAGATATAAAGTATAGTGAAAATGGTCACAAAAACCATATCTATCAGAGGAGCAGCAGTTCTTGGATCACATCAATGTTTCAACAACAAATCCATAGAGAGATGATCCTTCCAGAAACAACAATTGCTAAGCACTTCCCAAATCATGCCAGTTAGTAAAACATCCAACAAAATAGACCAAAACTTCATCTCAACAACAAAAAACATCAAGTTTTCTATAAGGGTTATGATCAAGCACACAAAACACACACACACACACACACAAACACAAAACCAAAAACCCAAGGTACAAAAATAAAAATAGAGATCAAATTCAAGACATACCAGGACCAGAAATCCTCCAATTAGGAATGGGGCTGGACGTGGACGAACAGGGCTGGGAGGGAGCAGTGGAAGCCGCCTCGGGGCTCCTCTGCTGCTGCTCGTCCAGAAACCTCTGGCTCATGGAGTAGCAGAGCTCCAAGGCTGGCAAGGTGTTGCACAGCTCGGGGATCTCCTCATAGTTGAAGCCAAACCCAAGGTCCAAGCACCCCTTGAGCTCATCCAGGTGATCACCGGTGAGGCTCTTGGTTCTGGCCATGACCTTCTTCGTCCCCTGCTCCTCCTCCTCCCCCCTGTCTCCACGTAGCCCTCGAGCAGCACCCGGCTATTCATCTTTTCCTTCTTCACCTTTTTCTTCTTCTTAGTCTTCCTCTTGGTCTGCCCATCACCGTCGTCACCACTGCCTCCTATTCCTACCTTGTCGTGGAAGGCTATAGATTGGAAGTTTCCGTCGGAATGGCAGGGTGGAAGAGGATTGATGGTCTGCTCTTCTAGGCCAATGGATTCTGAATCAGAGTACACTCTACCCATCTCTGTGATCTTTCCTTCTTCTTCTTTCCTGTGTTCTACTGTTTTGTGTGGACACTGCGTCTGTGATTCTGTGGCAGATGAGGTGGTATTTAAACTGCTTCACAGACCATGTGTGCATGGCTTTCTCATGATTGGATGCACGACGGACCGCTCTGCTCTAGGTAACTTTCCTTTTGGATAAAAGAAACTATTTTTTAAAGTTGAGTTAGCAAATCTTGTTGACTTAAATTCATTTAAAATTAACAATGGTTGAAAATTTTTTAAACAACGTTTCGTATGGATGACATAAAAAATGAAATAGGCTAAGATAGATGAACTTTTTTTAGTTATAGTTTATAAAAAGTTAGTCAGATGAGGCGCAAAAGTACTTCAGAAAAAGTTTTCTTTTTTTATTTGTATTTTTTATGAAAGTGGTGGAGTTGAAATTTTTAAGGGACCACTTTATGTAAAATTTTATTTGTATCTTACTATAAAATATTTTAAAAATAAATAACTTTTTAAATAAAGATGAATGATTTTGTTATAAATTATTATTATATATAAATGTATTATAATTTTTTATTTTTTCTATGTTACTCATAAGAGTTTGAAATGAAAAATAACTTGGATCACAGTCAAGCTAGTAACATTTACTTACTATAAAGAGTCCAAATCTATAACATGGCCTCACAGTAATACCATGTGATAAGAAATACTAATAAAAAAATTCAAGACCAATGCAACTAAATTAATTTTTTTATTTTTTGCGATCATGTCATTATTATGTCTTACAATGACCAATTCATAGCCAAGTCTAATTGTTGATATTATGAAGTACACACTCTATGAACCATGACTTCCAAAATGTCCCTATATATTTAAGTGCACCAATACTTAATCAATAAGACGAGAAAATTTGCTAGTTATGGCTTCAACTGTGTGGTTGCACTTTGATATGCATTATTTAATATTTATTATTATCATTCACTAATTTTGTAATCGGGTCGAGAATGGTATTTATTATAATTATTTATCAATTTTAAAATCATAACTGCTAGCTAGCTGATTTTTTCTGTTTTATTGCTTCTGCTTTCCTTCGTTAAAATGCTCAAAATATGTTTCGTTATTCTTCGTACTTTGAAGCTTTATTAATATCTCAAACCAATAATACAAGCTGGTACGTAGTTTTTCTTCAAAACGAGGCCAAAAAAAAAAGAGTAATTTTAGCTGACTTGTTATAGTTTTGGGCAAAATTTTTGAATATTTTTTGTAAATTAGTAAGACAATAACCACTAGTGTTTAATTTAAAATCAGTCATGTCAATTTTATTAATTGTTCTATTATATTTTATATGGTGAAGACTTTTAATATTTTTATTTTATTTTAATTTTAAATGGTCGGTGTGTTTTCCGACCTCATTGCATAATTTATAATTGGATACATGCATTATTTTATAAATGTTGAAAAATATTCATAGGTAAGTTGCCATTCTCCTTGGAGTCTGTCTGGATCGTGAAAAATAGAAAGAAACATATTTTTTTCATATTTTTGTTTATTTAATTTGAAAGAAAATGTGAGAAAAGAAATCACTTTTTATTACAGTGGAAAAACTATTCACAAAATATTTACCCCCAAAAATGTAAGAAAATGAGAGAAAATAGAAAGAAAACTATTATTGCTTTTTTCTTTTATTTTCTCACATCACTTTTTTAAAAAAATTTCACTATCAAAACAGAATGGAATTCATAAGAACTTCATTTTAAGTACAACACAGTCGAGCTAGAGAGCTGAATCGAACAAGATCAAACTTTACATACATGAGTACTCTTAAAATTTGATGGAGGCACAATATTAATTAATTCTTACCGACAAGAAGATCGTAAAAACCATCTGGTACGGAAATGAAAATATAAATAAGAAAAAGAAACAAGCTGAATGATAGTATACATCTGGCAAAGAATGGTGGTCGGAGAAGGTGACTATTAAACAGGATAAGATCTTGAGGTAGAAAAAATGAATGTTACAATTTCATTTTCAGTTGTAAAGTTGGATGGTACGATATTTTTCAAAGTCCTTTGTCATGTCATGTATTAAATTTAATTTGCTTCTTGGGTCTTTGCAAGATGTACCTACTTTGTGAGAATTATAAGTTGCCAGGTTTGGTGATCCACCAGTGGGACCAAAGTGAAAAATGAAGATCATTCAGTCTCAAAATTGGTGCTTATGTCTTCCTTGATGAATGTTCATTTTTTGTTTCATAAAAAAAAAATCAAAACTTCACTAGCCTGTGGGAGAGAAAGGCACATAAAAAAATCTGTCTAAGAACCTCCTAAATAGTTTTAGCTCCACATATCCTTTCCTCTACCTTTACACATCACATGAATTTTTGTCCTTCTTTTGATAAAAAAGACTGCAAACTGTTTTGGGTTCTCGCCCATTCAATCGATGAACTCAACTAGTTGGCGTGGCAAAGTGTCCCTTCGACACATTAATCCCATGTTTGCATCAACTGCAAAATTGGGACAACGCATTAGCTAATACAAGATAAAGTTGCAAACTTGCAACAAGTTCTTTTGAGGTTTTCATGGGAAGGAGTAGAGGACCACAAGCCAAACAGGCCCTGTGGCCCACGAGTTGGTTGTGAGGTGCGATTGAAACCGCAATAGACAAAAGAGAAGCCAGTTGAGAGAGGTGTTTGTATGTGCTGTATAAGAAGGTATATACCATTCCCATGTGAGCTATGTAAGATGTGTAAAGCAAACACACATGGGTCTGTCTCTCTTTGCACGCTATATGCCACAAGAGCCAAAGCCCCTTCATCATCATGTCTTCAATTCCATTTTAACTCAATCACCAGAAGATCCCCCCATTTCCACCAACCACCAGTACCCAATTAGTTCCCTCAAGTTCTAAAGACAGGGTGCATAGATCATAAATCAGGAAACTGTGTGGGTTAGTGATTGATGAAATTAGAGTGTGGAATTTTGTTTCAAAAGGGAAATGGTGACGGCATTAGCATTGGCATTTTTACAATCTTTTAAGTTGGGTGTGCGGTCCAGTGCATCAATGGAGACACAGGTGTCCTCTGTCCATATTGTTTGGTGAATGCTGTGGACTCATTCAAGATGATAGCTGGTTAACAGTTTGATTATAGAAGCAAGCATTGTTAGCACCAAATATATGGCAGCTTTACGACAATATATGCCATTGACGTTGATGAATATCAGTGCTGTTGTCGTAGACTCTTAATATGAGTTTTTTCCATGGAAGTAGTATTGACTTGGGCAAAACCTAATTATGTCGACGAAGACAAATGCTGGTGATGATGGCGTTGAACATTTAATTTTAACCAGCAGCTGGGGTCGTTTGCCTGTTCTCTTGTTGAACACGAAGCTCATAGAACTGTTGAAGTGGGTCTATGAATCTTGTCCATGATTTTCATGGTTACTGGATTTTTCAAATGCGAAAAATGGAAGATAAGTTTGGACGGAGAACAGCATTTTAAGTTTGAGTCGGTCGTCGCACCGATTTATTTTTCATATGCGAGTCTGATTATTGCCTCCCGAGATACTGCTCGCGGATGCTATCATGCTAGGTACTTGGTGGTGGAGATGCACGGAGGGGAGGAGCTAAAAAATTTTTTTTCTTCAACTGCATGAACTGCATTGTATTACTGTAGTCAATGATGAAAGACTCCACATTTTTATATTACAAAAATGTCCATGCGTTACCGGTTTATTTTGTCCGTATAAGATGGAATCATGGAAGCGGCTGTCTGGGTTGTAATGTGGATTCCAGGTCTCCTCCATACCTCTCAAGCTGGCTTTGAGAAGCCAACCCCAGAGCCATGCAAGTTGCAATAGATACAGTTCACCAATTTATTACTTATTAGTTCGTCATTCATATAATAATTTTTCTTTTTTAAAAAAAGAACATGGCCATTCAAATTTATTAAATGGTTTTAATTTAAAAATTAATTGAAGCTTATGGGCTACGCTCAATATTGTCTTATAAGATTAGCGATTATTTTTTAGAATTTGAAATTAACAAAAATATATATAACAAACTACAACTTATCACTTGGTTGTTAAAGTCTATGTAAAGTATAATTGTAATTTTTTATGGAAGTTCTTATTGCATATAATTTGACGCTTCGCGAGGAAGCCGCGGAGACACCAAATTGGGTAAGAAAAACATGCACTCGACACCTATCCACAGGGGTATCATAGCTGTCTTCAATCACTGATGAGCTAATCTTACATCTAGACGAGCAACGGAGCCGAGACGAGTTTAAATTGTACTCAAATTTAATTCGAATAGTTTGATGTTCGCTCGAAATCAGCTCGAGATTGAACAAATTTTTAAATATATATATTTGAAATCGGATTGACTATTTTTTATGGTGTTCGAGTTTGACTCAGAATTTGAATATACTTAAACTATTTAATTTTGAGGAGCTCGGAAACTACCTAGCCCGTGAGAGTGGCTCGATTATAAGGTCAAAAAGTTTGTCACATAAAAAATGCAATTGGCGTGGATTGAACCCATGATCAAAGAGTTCTACAATTTGAAGACCTCCCATCTAAGTTATCCCACTATTTTGTTTGTATATTGTATATAAATAAATATAAATAGTTACAATTAAACTTATTAATATATATATATATATATATATATAATAAGACTATCTTAATCAGGGGATAAATAATGTTTCTGTCTTAAATTTTAATCTGGATTGTTCGATTACAAGGACGACCTAAATTTAATAAAAAAATAAAACACCCCCCCATCATTTGGCAAGTAGTTTATAATAACATTTACTTGTGATTTTAAATGTATTTTGAGTAGACAAATGATATTATATATATTATTATATTCTTTTATGGAGTCGAAGGTTAGCACGAGTTGTGAATTTTGGAATCTTATTATTTGATTTCAAGGAATAATATTTCGTGCACTAATGAGAAGTTATAAATTGATTTGTTGGATGGGTTGTGTGAAGTGGAGGAAATGAGTTGAGTCTAGTTTAGGTTTTGTTCAGGACTAGCAAATATTCAAGTTCGGGGGTGTGATAACTCTGGAAAAGAGTTATTATTATTTGCATTTTATATTGAGTTTTTGTCATGTTTCGAGTTGTTTATATATTAATTTTATTAGTTTAGAAGTTTATTAGATATTATTAATAATGCGAGAAATTATTGTGATTTTACTGTAAAAATGCTAATTAATGCTGTTCTAACAGGGTATAAGAGTTAGAAGACCGATCCTTAGCCAACTAATGGGAGTTTGTAGCAACTACTTTAAGGATAAGCGAGATCTTCTTAGAGATAAACGTGATCCTCATGAAAATATGCTGTAAAGATCTTTGGAGATAAGGATATCCTTTAATGTTAGGGATAAGTATGATCTTCGTAAGATATTCTTAATTATCTTTAGAGTTGTAGATAAACACAAAGAAGCTCTATATAAGGGGACGTCCTTTTAAAAAATAAAGAGAACAACATTAGACGGCTAAGAGATGGCACGAAAGACAAGAGAAGGAAGAATAAGAATTTGGATCAGAAGAAGAAGACGCTTTCTCCAAAAGAGTTTTTCTTTATTTTGATTTACTTTTCTTTGTAGTTAAACGATGCCTTTCATATCACAAATGAATTTTTGTGTTTAATCGAAAACTTTATGGAGTAGTTCTTTTCTAGGATTTTCAATAACAACTAGTGCATGGATTAATAAAAGTTATTAATTTTTATCTATGTGATTATGATGTTGGATTATCTATTTTATTCTATGCATTAATGCTATCATTAGCCTAATCACCTATTGACTGATCTAGAGATTTGATCTTGTCTAGAGATAGAAAGATTAAATTTGTCAATGAATAAAATAGCCTTTGTTCATCTATTTTAGGTGATTCACATATGAGATAGAGATATACTCGTATGTCTTGAGTAACTGTTAAGGGCAAAACTTAAAGTATAATTTTGCATACACTATTTCATAGAGATATAGGAGTTGGGTACGAGTGATAAGTTTATGGTGAATCTAAGAGATGTCATAAATAATTAATTCCGTAGTTAATAATCCAAATATACAATTCATAGGTAAAAGTTATAACTTTAATCATATAAAGCACTAGGGTGATATTGAAAATCCTAGGTTTGTCGTCTTGAGGTTAGTATTTGATTTAAATATTGCATTTTAGATTAGTTTAGTTTTAGTTTATAATTAAATCATTCTTTGAATTTTTCTTTTAATTAAGTATAGTTAATTAAATTAATTTTGGTCACTGAAAATTTCTAGTAATAATTCTTCGTGGGACGATACTTTCTATAATTTTATTACTTAATTCGGCACGTGCACTTGCATTATAATTTTCACATCACAAGCCTTAATCGAGAAAATGGTTCTTGATTTCTTCGTGCTTCTATTAAATTTCTGTCCCACTTCATCAAGTTGGTGAAATATTGTTCCATTATTCAAATTGAATTTGGACTTACATATGTTACATGCAAATATGAACTCAATAAGTCATCATGAGTCTCTCTTAATTCAAAAACTACCTCGAAGTAAGGCTTTTCCATAACCTCTATACACGTCCATAGCCTCCTATGAAACTAATGTAGAATTAACTTAACAATTTTCTCCCTCACAAATGAGATCACCCAAATCATTTTCCCTTCACACAAGCTGTGCCCACATATTACAGTGACCACGTATTACAGTGAGGTTTCGGATGACTTCAAATTCGGGCTATCCATGCCAAGTTACCTCTACTTATCAAACTAACTAACATAGGATTAACCCAACAATTCTCCCTCTCACACATATTGGGCCTACATATTACAACAAAATTTTGGGAGACTCCAGAGTCGTGCTGTCTAGCCAAGTTACCATGAGGACCCTCACTTATGAGACTAATTGATGTGGGATTAACCAATAATTCTCCCCTCAACATAGCATATCACCCAAATCATCTCCTCCTCACATAATCTCCAAAATAGGTGGTACATCAACTAATGGCAACAATTTGTTGAATGATAGATCTAAGGTTTCCACTACTCTGAATCTCCGAGGCAAAATTAGTTGTGAATCTAATACTTTAACCATCTCATCCATATCAATATCTTGTTCACAAAGAGAATTTATGGCTTTATGTAATGAATCACTAAACTGATCCCCTTTGCATTCGAGTAAGCTGAACCAATGTATAAAGTTCAAGTTCGTTATTTGGTTTTTCATTATTTTCCTTAATTTCATTTTGCTGAAATGGTTCCTGTAAAGTAATACCACACTGGGTTGTTATAGTTTTGCAATGCTCTTGACCATCTTTCCTTGGTTGTTCTGGTTGGCTGGGAAGTACACCATTGGGTCGCTCACTTGGTTCCTTGTTTAATTACACCATAACTTGTTGTATAAATTATTTTTGTTGTTGTTGTTGATTCTGTATAAATTATTGCATAGTTTATTGCATGGAATTGAACATTTGGATCAAATCCGGTTATTGTGGTTGAAAAGGAAGTGAAGGAGGTCGAGAATGCTGTGATGGTGGTGGTGGATTATTGGGACAAAAGCGATGTGAAATTATCCATGAAAAGTTGGGGTTATTGCACCAGCCCGCATTGTAGGTATTGGAATAGGGATTGTTGTTCTTATTAAAGTTGCCTACATAGTTAATTTGATCTTCTGCACATTGGCCTGTAGAATGTCCTTGTCCACACCGGTTGGTACTACGAAGTTGGGCTCTAAGGAGACTCTACTAGATAGGGTCTTGTTTTTGTACAAACCTTGCAAACGACTTTGGCTATGGCTGATCATCTTGTTCAATCATAGACCAAGTCAGATGTCACAGAGTCCTTGGTGGCCTCGCTAAGGGAAGGCTATGATGCAGTGATGGCTGAGATTGTTGTTTTTAAAAAGACTATTGTGAATTCCACTTCTAACTCGTCTCAATGGGAAGTGTCTCGCGTATCTACTTTGAAGTTGAGAATTGAAGAAGTTCGAAGGAACTCGCTTTGCCAAGGAGGTCGAGAACTTCCTTTGGGATATGGAGGCCTATTTCACCCATGCCAAGGTGAAACCTGCACATAAAGTGTCCATGTCCTTGATGTACTTGGGCAATAATGCAAAACTCTAGTAGGACTCGACTTGAGAATGATGAAGCAGGACATATTAAGATCAATACATGGGAACTGTTCTACAAGGAACTTCGTGACTAGTTCTTCCCTTGCAGCATAGCGTGCGTGGGTTACTCAAGATTCTTTGAAAAAGTTGAAGCATACTAGAACAGTGAAATAGTATGTTTGATAGTTCAACTCTCTCATGCTTGATATCAAGCATATGCCAAAGGATGACAAGCTGTTTAACTTTATGTCGGGTTAGCAACCTTGGGCATAAATAGAACTCTGGCACCAAGGAGCCAATGATTTGCCTGTTGCTACTGCAGTGGCAGAGGCATTGGTAGACTGCAAGTTAAATAAGGGTGGTGAAGAACCAGGAAAGAAGTCCAAGGACAAGAAGGGTCGTGTTGATTATAAGGCAAAATCCAAGAATAAACATGAAAAGTCTAAGCCGAAGGCTGATTTCTCCAAACCCAGGAAGGATCCCAAGACATCAGGGTGTTTCTTCTGTGATAGACTAAATCTAGCCAAGAATTGTCTAAAAAAGGTAATACTTAATATTGTTGTGGCTGAGGAAGACTCGAAAGAGGATGGTTCAGCACAAGTTGCACCATTGCAAATTGTGATTGCAATCAAGTATGTGGGCAGTGTTGAATCAAGATCCCTGATCTATGTTCTGTTCTTGGTGAATAGAAAGAAATTTTCTCCACTAGTAAACACTAAGGCGACCCACACTTTTGTCTCAAAGGGAGTATCAAAGATGTTGGGACTCAAGGTTGTTGGTCACCCTAGCTGAATCAAGATTGTGAATGCCAAGGCAAAGCCAATGACTAGTGTGATTCGAAATGCTGGTGTGAAGTTAAGATAATGTGAAGGGAAGATCAACATGGTACTGATTGAGATCAATGACTTTGACATCATATTGGGTAACACATTCCTGAAACTAGCTAAGGTCTATGTTATGCCACATCTTAGTGGGATTATGGTGATGCATGAGGAGAAAATTGAATTATTGAAGACCATTTTGTGGGTCATCGGATAGAAAAGGTGCAGTACTCGGGCGAACGACTCTTTACTATGCAGTTGGCCCTAGGTGTGATGAAAAGCAGTGTACATATGTAATGTCCCAACTTGGTTTCAAGACGAACTAGACCAGGGGACTATCTGGTAAATCAATTGAGCAAATTTTCAAATTTATTTATGATAAATATTATCAGAGAATAATGTTGAGAATATAGCAAAACCTGATAACATCCCCAAGATCTTTAAATCATCCTGGTTTCTCAGTGTTGAAAATCAGTGATTGTTAATCCCAATGAAATATTTAAAATAAAATAATATACAAAAATTCAAATACCATAATCACGTAGAAACCATAGCCATCAATATCTGAGTGAAGCAAAGCATGCCCACAATGACTCCAGCTCCTTACAGGATACAACCCTATATATTTTAAAAACAAACGTCA